>JANJGN010000903.1:0-241264 GCA_026770705.1 Isurus oxyrinchus | reverse complement strand
GGGGAGGGTGAGGATTTGGGTGAGGCGGGTCAGTGAGGGGGAGAGTGAGGATTTGAGGTGAGCGGGTCAGTGAGGGGGAGGGTAGAGGGTGAGGGTGAGCGGGTCAGTGAGGGGGAGGTGAGGGTGAGTGGGTCAGTGAGGGTGAGGGTGAGGGTGAGTGGGTCAGTGAGGGGGAGGGTGAGGGTGAGTGGGTCAGTGAGGGGGAGGGTGAGGGTGAGTTGGTCAGTGAGGGGGAGGGTGAGGGTGAGTGGGTCAGTGAGGGGGAGGGTGAGGATTTGGGTGAGCGGGGGTCAGTGAGGGGGAGGGTGAGGTAAGTGGGTCAGTGAGCGGGAGGGTGAGGGTGAGGGGGTCAGTGAAGGTGAGGGTGAGCGGGTCAGTGAGGGGGAGGGTGAGGGTGAGCGGGTCAGTGAGGGGGAGGGTGAGGGTGAGGGGGTCAGTGAGGGGGAGGGTGGGGGTGAGTGGGTCAGTGAGGGGGAGGAGGAGGATTTGGGTGAGCGGGTCAGTGAGGGGGAGGGTGAGGTGAGTGGGTCAGTGAGCGGGAGGGTGAGGGTGAGGGGGTTAAGTGAGGAGGAGGGTGAGGGTGAGCGGGTCAGTGAGGGGGAGGGTGAGGGTGAGCGGGTCAGTGAGGGTGAGGGTGAGGGGGTCAGTGAGGGGGAGGGTGTGGGGGTCGATGAGGGGGAGGGTGAGTGGGGGGCGAGGGAGTGGGAGAGGGGAAGGTGTGGGGGGCTGGTGAGGGGAGGATGAGGTGGAGGTGGAGGGGGAGGGAGACGGGGTGGGGGAGAGGGAAGGGGTCAGTGAGGGGAGGAGGAGCAGGTCGGAGGGGTTGGTGAGGGGGAGGGGGAGGGTGGTTGAGGGGGAGGGGGGGAGGGTGAGGGGGTCAGTGAGGGGGAGGGGGAGGGTGAGAAGGATAGTGATTGGGGGGCAAGGGGGAGGGAGGGGGTGAGGGTGAGGGGGAAGGTGTTGATGAGGGGAAGTGAGGGGGTTGGTGAGGGAGAGGGGGTGGTGGAGTGTGAGAAAGAGGGAGAGGGTGTCGGTGGGGTGAAGGGCAGGAGGAGCGTGAGGGGGTTGTTGAGGGGGATGGTGAGGTGGTAGGTGAGGAGAAGGGTGAGGGTGTCGGGGAGGGGGAGGGGGAGGGTGAGGGCAAGGTTGAAGAGGTCGGTGAGTGAGGGTGAGGGGGAGGCTGTGGGCCTCGGTGAGGGGGAGGGTGAGGGTTTCGGTGAGGGGGAGGGTGAGGTTGAGGGGACGGGTGAGGGGGTCAGTGAGGGGGTCGGTGAGGGGTCAGTGAGGAGGAGGATGAGAAGGTGGGTGAGGGGGGTGATGGTATCGTTGATGGGGAGGGTGAGTGGGGGGCGAGGGGGAGGGTGAGGGGGAGAGAGAGGTGGAGGTGGTTACAGGGATAGGGAGGGTTGTAAGGGCTGGAGGAGGTTACAGAAATAGGGAGGGGTGTCGGGGGCTGGAGAAGGTAACGGAGATAGGGAGGGGTGCAGGGGCTCGAGGAGGTTACAGAGATGGGGAGGGTTGTAGAGAGTGGAGCAAGTTACGGAGATAAGGGGGTGTCGGGGCTGGAGGAGGTTACAGAGAGAGGGAGGTGTGTAGGTGGCTGGAGGAGCTTAGAAGAGATAGGGACGGTTGTGGGGATGGAGGAGGTTTCAGAGATGGGGAGATTTGTAGGGGCTGGAGGAGATTACTGAGATAGGGAGGGATGAAGGGGCTGGTAGAGGTTACAGAGATAGGGAGGTTTTTTGAGGCTGGAGAAGGTTACAGAGATAGGGAGTGTTGTAGGGAGTGGAGGAGGTTACAGAGATAGGGAGGGGTGTAGGGCCTGGAGTAGGTTACTGAGATAGGGAGTTTTGTAGGGGCTGGAGGAGGTTACAGAGTTAGGGAGATTTGTAGGCGCTGGAGGAGATGACAGAGATAGGGAGGGGTGTAGGAGCTGGAGGATGTTACAGAGATAGGGAGGGGTGTAGGGATTGGAGGAGGTTACAGAGATAGGGAGTGTTGTAGTGAGTGGAGGAGGTTACAGAGATAGTGAGTGTTGTAGGGAGTGGAGGAGGTTACAGAGATAGGGAGGGTTGTAGTGAGTGGAGGAGGTTACAGATAGGGAGGGTTGCAGGGAGTGGAGGAGGTTACAGAGATAGGAAGATTTGTAGGGGCAGGAGGTGGTTACAGAGATTGGGAGGGGTTTAGTGGCTGGAGGATGTTACAGAGATAAGGAGGGGTGTAGGGTCTGGAGGAGGTTAGAGAGATAGGGAGGGGTGTAGAGGCGGGAGGAGGTTAGAGAGATAGGGAGGGGTGTAGAGGCGGGAGGAGGTTACAGAGATAAGGATGGTTTTAGGGCCTGGAGAAGGTTAAAGAGATAGGGTGTTGTATTGTTGGAGGAGGTGAGAGACATAGGGAGTGTTGTAGTGAGTGGAGGAGGTTACAGAGATTGGTTGGCTTGAAGAGGCCGGAGGAGGTTACCGAGATAGGGTGGTGTGTAGGGGCTGGTGGAGGTTACAAAGGTCGGGAGGGTTGTAGTGAGTGGAGTAGGTTACAGAGATAGGGAGGGGTGTAGGTGGCTGGTGGTGGTTACTGAGATAGGGAGGTTTGTAGGTGCTGGAGGAGGTTAGAGAGTTAGGGAGATTTGTAGGCGCTGGAGGAGGTTACAGAGATAGGGTTGGAGTGAGTGGAGGAGGTTACAGAGATTGGGAGGGGTGTAGGTGGCTGGAGATGGTTACAGAAAGAGGGAGGGGTGTAGGGCGTGGAGTAGGTTACCGAGATAGGGAGGTTTGTAGGGGCTGGAGGAGGTTATATAGATAGGGAGATTTGTAGGCGCTGGAGGAGATGACTGAGATAGGGAGGGTTGTAGTGAGTGGAGGAGGTTACAGAGATTGGGGGGGTTGTAGTGAGTGGAGGATGTTACAAAGATGGGGGTGTGTAGCGTCTGGAGGAGGTTAGAGAGATAGGGAGGTGTGTAGGGGCTGCAGGAGGTCACAGAGATAGGGAGGGTTGTAGGGGATGGAGGAAATTACAGAGAGAGCTAGGATAATAGTGAGTGGAGAAGGTTGCAGGGATAAGGAGGGGTGTAGAGGTTGGAGGAGGTTACCGATATAGGGAGTGTTGTAGGGAGTTGACGAGTTTTCAGAGATAGGGCTGGTTGTAGTGAGTGGAGGATGTTACAGAGATGGGGGTGTATAGCGTCTGGAGGAGGTTACAGAGATAGGGAGGGCTGTAGGGTCTGGAGGAGGAAATTGAGATAGGGAGGTTTGTAGTGGCTGGAGGAGGATACAGATATAGGGAGGTTTGTAGTGGCTGGAGGAGGTTAGAGAGATGGGGAGGGTTGTAGGGGCTGGAGGAGATTACAGAGATAAAGAGGGTTTTTGGGCCTGGAGGAGATTACAGAGATAGAGAGGTTTGTAGGGGCTGGAGGAAGTTACAGAGATAGGTTGGGTCGTAATGAGTGTAGAATGTTACAGAGATAGGGAGGGGTGTAGAGGCTGCAGGACGTTACAGAGATAAGGAGGGGTGTATTGGCTGGAGGAGGTTACAGAGATAGGTAGGGTTGTATTTGGCTGGAGAAGGTTACAGAGAAAGGGAGGGGTGTAGGGGCTGGAGTAGGTTTCCTAGATAGGGAGGGGTTCAGCTGCTGGAGGAGGTTACAGAGATAGGGAGGTTTGTAGTGGCTGGAGGAGGATACAGAGATAGAGAGCGTTGTAGGTGCTGGAGGAGGTTACAGAGAAAGGGAGGGGTGTAGGTGCTGGAGATGTTTGCAGAGATAGGGAGGGGTGTAGGGGCTGGAGGAGGTTACAGAGTTAGGGAGTTTTGCAGGCGCTAAGGAGGTTACTGAGATCGATAGGGTTGTAGGGGCTCATGGAAGTTAGAAAGATAAGGTGGGGTGTAGGGGCTGGAGGACGTAAAAGAGATCGGGAGGGTTGTCGGTGCTGGGAGAGGTTACAGCAATAGGGAGGTTTGTAGGGTTTTGAGGAGGTTACAGCAATAGGGAGAGTTGTAGTGAGTGGTGGAGGTTACAGAGATAGGCCGTGTTGTAGTGAGTGGAGGATGTTACAGAGATGCGGGTGTGTAGCGTCTGGAGGAGTTTAGAGAGAGAGGGAAGGGTGTAGGGATTGGAGGAGGTTAGAGAGATGGGGAGGGGTGTAGGGGCTAGAGGAGCTTACAGAGATAAGGAGGGTTTTAGGGCCTGGAGGAGGTGACAGAGATAGGGAGGGTTCTAGGGGCTGGAGGAGGTTACTGAGATTGGGAGGTTTGTAGTGAGTCGAGGATGTTACAGAGATGGGGGGCTGTAGTGTCTGGAGGAGGTTACAGAGATAGGAAGGTTTGTAGGTGCTGGAGGAGGTTACAGAGATAGGGAGTGTTGTAGGGAGTTGAGTTTTCAGAGATAGGGCGGATTGAGGTGAGTGGAGGATGTTACAGAGATGGGGGTGTGTAGAATCTGGAGGAGGTTAGAGAGATAGGGAGCGGTGTAAGGATTGGAGGAGGTTAGAGAGATGGGGAGGGTTGTAGAGGCTGGAGGATGTTACAGAGATAAGGAGGGTTTTAGGGCCTGGAGGAGGTTACAGAGGTAGAGAGGTTTGTAGGGGCTGGAGGAGGTTACAGAGATAGGTTGGGTCGTAGTGAGTGGAGAAGGTTGCAGAGATAGGGAGGGGTGTAGAGGTTGGAGGCGGTTACCGATATAGGGAGTGTTGTAGGGAGTTGACGAGTTTTCAGAGATAGGGCTGGTTGTAGTGAGTGGAGGATGTTACAGAGATGGGGGTGTGTAGCGTCTGGAGGAGGTTACAGAGATAGGGAGGGCTGTAGGGTCTGGAGGAGGAAATAGAGATAGGGAGGTTTGTAATGGCTGGAGGAGGATACAGATATAGGGAGGTTTGTAGTGGCTGGAGGAGGTTAGAGAGATGGGGAGAGTTGTAGGGGCTGGAGGAGGTTACAGAGATTGGGAGGGTTGTAGGGAACGGAGGAGGTTACAGAGATAGGTTGGGTCGTAATGAGTGTAGAATGTTACAGAGATAGGGAGGGGTGTAGAGGCTGCAGGAGGTTACAGAGATAAGGAGGGGTGTATTGGCTGGAGGAGGTTACAGAGACAGGTAGGGTTGTATTTGGCTGGAGAAGGTTACAGAGAAAGGGAGGGGTGTAGGGGCTGGAGTAGGTTTCCTAGATAGGGAGGGCTTCAGCTGCTGGAGGAGGTTACAGAGATAGGGAGGTTTGTAGTGGCTGGAGGAGGATACAGAGAAAGGGAGGGGTGTAGGTGCTGGAGGTGTTTGCAGAGATAGGGAGGGGTGTAGGGGCTGGAGGAGGTTACAGAGTTAGGGAGTTTTGCAGGCGCTAAGGAGGTTACTGAGATTGATAGGGTTGTAGGGGCTCATGGAGGTTAGAAAGATAAGGTGGGGTGTAGGGGCTGGAGGACATAAAAGAGATGGGGAGTGTTGTCGGTGCTGGGAGAGGTTACAGCAATAGGGAGGTTTGTAGGGTTTTGAGGAGGTTACAGCAATAGGGAGAGTTGTAGTGAGTGGTGGAGGTTACAGAGATAGGCCGTGTTGTAGTGAGTGGAGGATGCTACAGAGATGCGGGTGTGTAGCGTCTGGAGGAGTTTAGAGAGATAGGGAGGTGTGTAGGGATTGGAGGAGGTTAGAGAGATGGGGAGGGGTGTAGGGGCTGGAGGAGCTTACAGAGATAAGGAGGGTTTTAGGGCCTGGAGGAGGTGACAGAGATAGGGAGGGTTCTAGGGGCTGGAGGAGGTTACTGAGATTGGGAGGTTTGTAGTGAGTGGAGGATGTTACAGAGATGGGGGGCTATAGTGTCTGGAGGAGGTTACAGAGATAGGAAGGTTTGTAGTGGCTGGAGGAGGATACAGAGATAGGGAGCGTTGTAGGTGCTGGAGGAGGTTTCAGAGATAGGGAGTGTTGTAGGGAGTTGAGTTTTCAGAGATAGGGCGGATTGAGGTGAGTGGAGGATGTTACAGAGATGGGGGTGTGTAGAATCTGGAGGAGGTTAGAGAGATAGGGAGCGGTGTAAGGATTGGAGGAGGTTAGAGAGATGGGGAGGGTTGTAGAGGCTGGAGGATGTTACAGAGATAAGGAGGGTTTTAGGGCCTGGAGGAGGTTACAGAGATAGGTTGGGTCGTAGTGAATGGAGAAGGTTGCAGAGATAGGGAGGGGTGTAGAGGCTGCATGAGGTTACAGAGATAAGGAGGCGTGTATTGGCTGACGAGGTTACAGAGATAGGTAGGGTTGTATTTGGCTGGAGAAGGTTACAGAGAAAGGGAGTGGTGTAGGGGCTTGAGTAGGTTACATAGATAGGGAGGAGTTCAGCTGCTGGAGAAGGTTACAGAGATAGGGAGGTTTGTAGTGGCTGGAGGAGGATACAGAGATAGAGAGCGTTGTAGGTGCTGGAGGAGTTTACAGAGATAGGAACGCATGTAGGTGCTGGAAGATTTTATAGAGATAGGGAAAGGGTGTAGGTGCTGGAGGAGTTTGCCGAGATAGGGAGGGGTGTAGGGGCTGGAGGAGTTTACTGAGATAGGGAGTTTTGCAGGCGCTGGAGGAGATTACCGAGATCGATAGGGTTGTAGGGGCTCGTGGAGGTTACAAAGATAAGGTGGGGAGTAGGGGCTGGAGGAGGATACAGAGATAGGGAGTTTTGTAGGGGCTGGACCTGTTTCAGAGATAGGGAGTTTTGTAGGTGCTGGAGGAGGTTACAGAGATAGGAAGGGGTGTCGGTGCTGGAGGAGCTTGCAGAGATAGGGAGGGGTGTAAGAGCCGGAGGAGTTTACAGGGATGGGGAGCGGTGTAGGTGCTGGAGAAGGTTACCGAGATAGGGAGGGGCGTAGGGTCTGGAGGAGGTTATAGAGATCAGGAGGGGTGCATGGTCTGGAGGTGGCTCCAGAGATAGGGAGGGGTGTAGTTGCTTGAGGTCATTAAAGAGATAGGGAGGGGTGTAGGTTGCTGGTTATTTACAGAGAGACGGAGGGTTGTAAGGTCTGGAGGAGTTTACAGAGATAGGGAGATGTGTAGATGGATGGAGTTGGTTTCAGAGATAGGGAGGTATGTAGGGGCTGGAAGAGTTTAGAGGGATAGAGAAGGGTTTGGAGGCTGAAGGTGGTTACAGAGATAGAGAAGGTTGTCGGTGCTGGAGGAGTTTACAGAGATAGGGAGGGGTGTAAGAGCCGGAGGAGTTTACAGGGATGGGGAGCGGTGTAGGTGCTGGAGAAGGTTACTGAGATAGGGAGGGGCGTAGGGGCTGGTGGAGTTTACAGAGATAGGGACGTTTTCTTGGGGCTGTGGGAGATTACAGAGATAGCAATGGCTGTAGTGGCTGGATGAGGTTACAGAGATAGGGAGGTGTGTAAGGGCTGGGGGAGGTTACAGAGATAGGGAGGTGTGTAGAGGCTGGACGTGGTTACAAAGATAGGGAGGGTTGTAGGGGCTAGAGATGCTTACAGCGTTAGGGAGGGCTGTAGGGGCTGGATGGGGTTACAGAGATAGGGAGGAATGTAGGGGCTGGAGGAGGGTTACCGAGATAGGGAGGGCTGAAGGTGCTGGAAGAGGTTAGAGAGATAGGCAGTGTTGTAGTGATTGGAGGAGGTTACAGAGATAGGGAGGGTTGTATGGGTTGGACGGGTTTTCAGAGATAGGGAGATGTGTAGGGGGCTGGAGGAGGTAACAAGTTAGTGAGGGGTGTAGGGGCTGGAGAATGTTACAGGGATTGGGAGTGGTGTTGGTGTTGGAGGAGGCTACAGACATTGGGAGGGTTGGAGTTGTCTGGAGGTGGTTACAGAGATAGGGCGGGTTGTCGGGGCTGGAGGAGGTTACAGGGATAGGGAGGGGTGTAGGGGCTGGAGGAGGTTACAGAGATAGGGATTGTTGTAGGGGCTGGGGTGGGTTACAGAGACCAAGAGGTCGTAGTTTTTGGGGAATTTAACAGAGATTGGAATGTTTGTAGGTGCTGTAGTACGTCACAGAGATAGGGAGGGTTGTACGGGCTGGAGGAATTTACAGAGATAGGGAGGGTGGTAGGTGCTGGAGGAGGTTACAGATATAGGGAGGAGTGTTCTGGCTGGAGGAGGTAACAGAGATAGGGAGGGTTGTATGGGCTGGAGCAGTTTACAGAGAAAGGGAGTGTTGTTGGGGTTGGAGAAGGTTACAGAGATTGGCAGGGTTTTAGGGGGTTGGAGGAGGTTACAGAGATAGGGAGTGGTGTTGGGGTTGGAGGTGGTTACAGAGATTGGGAGGTTCGTAGTTGTCTGGAGGTGGTTACAGAGATAGGGAGGAATGTAGGGGCTGGAGGCAGTTATAGAGATTGGGAGAGGAGTAGGCGGCTGGAGGATGCTAGAGATAGGGAGGGCGGTCATGGTGGAGCAGGTTACAGAGATAAGGTGGGTTGCAGGGGCTGGATGAGGTTACAGAGATAGGGAAGGGTGTAGGGGCTGGAGGAGGTTACAGAGATAGGGAGGGTCGCAAAGGCTGGAGGAGGTTACAGAGTTAGGGAGGATTGTAGGGGCTGGAGGAGGTTACAGAAATAGGGAGGCTAGTAGTGAGTGTAGGAGGTTACATATATAGGGAGTGGTGTAGTGTCTGGAGGATGTTACAAAGATAGGGACGGGTGTAGGGACTGGAGATGGTTACAGAGATAGGGTGGCTTGTAGTGAGTGGATGAGGTTACAGATTTAGGGAGAAGAGTAGTGGCTGGAGGAGGTTAGAGAGATTGGGAGGGTTGTAGGCTTTGGGGGATGTTACAGAGATTAAAAGTTTTGTGGGGACTTTAGTACATTACAAAGATCGGGAGGGTTGTACGGGCTGGTGGTGTTTACAGTGTTTGAAGTTTTGTAGGGCTGGAGGAGTTTACAGAGATAGGGAGGCTAGTAGTGAGTGGAGGAGGTTACATATATAGGGAGTGGTGTAGTGTCTGGAGGATGTTACAAAGGTAGGGACGGGTGTAGGGGCTGGAGATGGTTACAGAGATATGGATGGTTGTAGGGGTTGGAGGAGGTTACAGATTTAGGGAGGGGGTTACAGAGTTAGGGAGGTTTATAATTAGTGGTGGAGGTTACTGAAATAGGGTGGGTTGAAGGGAGTAGAGGAGGTTAAAGAGATAGGGATGAGTGTAAAGGCTGGAGGAGGTTACAGAGATAGGGAGGTTAGTAGGGACTGGAGGGGGAATCAGATTTAGGGAGGGCTGTAGGGGCTGGAGGAGGTTACAGAGATGGGGAAGGCTGAAGGTGCTGGAGGAGGTTAGAGGGATAGGGAGGGTTGTAGTGAGTGGAGGAGGATACTGAAATAGGGAGGGGTGTAAGGGCTGGAGGAGGTTACAGATATGCGGAGGAGTGTAGTGGCTGGAGGTGGTTACAGAGAGAGGGAGTGTTGTTTGGGCTGGAGGAGTTTACAGAGATAGGATGGGTTGTGTGAATGGAGGAGGTTACAGAGATTGGGAGGGTTGAAGGGAGTGGAGGAGGTTACAGAGAAAGCACGGGGTGTAGGGGCTTGTGGAGTTCACAGAGATTGGGTGGGTTGTAGGGGCTGGAGGAGGTTACAGAGATAGTGAGGGATGTAAGGGCTGGAGGAGGTTTCAGAGATAGGGAAAGTTGTAGGGGCTGGAGGTGTTACAGAGATAGGGAGGGGTGTAGGGGCTGGAGGAGGTTACAGAAATAGGGATTGTTGTAGGGGCTGGAGGGGGTTACAGAGATCGGGAGGGTTGTAGGGGCTGGAGGAGTTTACAGAGATAGGAATTGTTGTAGGGGCTGGAGGAGGTTACAGAGATAGGGAGGGTTGTAGGGTTTGGGGGATGCAACAGAGATTGGAATGATTGTAGGTGCTGTAGTACGTTACAGAGATAGGGAGGATTGTAGGGGCTGGAGGAATTTACAGAGATAGGGAGGTTGGTAGGTGCTGGAGGAGATTACAGAGTTAGGGAGGGGTCCAGGCACTGGAGGAGATTACAGAGTTAGAGAGGGGTGTAGGGTCTTGAGGAGTTTACGGAGATAGAGATATTTGTACGGGCTGTAGTACTTTACAGAGATATGGAGAGTTGTAGGGACTGGACGTGTTTACAGAAATAGGGAGGTTTGTAGTAGCTCGAGAAGTTTACAGAGATAGTGAGGCTTGTAGTGAGTGGAGGAGGTTACAGATTTAGGGAGGGGTGTTGTGGCTAGTGCAGGTTACAAAGATAGGGAGGGCTGTAGGCGCTGGAGATGGTTACAGAGATAGAGTGGGTTGTAGGGGCTGGAGGATGTTACAGAGATCGGGAGGGTTGTAGTGGCTGGAGGAGGTTACAGAGATAGGGTGGCTTGTAGTGAGTGGATGAGGTTACAGATTTAGGGAGGAGAGTAGCGGCTGGAGGAGGTTAAAGAGATTGGGAGGGTTGTAGGCTTTGGGGGATGTTACAGAGATAAGAAGTTTTCTGGGGACTTTAGTACATTACAGAGATAGGGAGGTTTGAACGGGCTGGTGGTTTTTACAGTGTTTGCAGTGTTGTAGGGCTGGAGGAGGTTACAGAGATGGGGAGGAGTGTAGTGGCTGGAGGTGGTTACAGAGAGAGGGAGGGTTGTATGGGCTGGAGGAGTTTACAGAGATAGGGACGGTTGCAGTGAATGAAGGAGGTTACAGAGATTGGGAGGGTTGAAGGGAGTGGAGGAGGTTACAGAGAAAGCACGGGGTGTAGGGGCTTGTGGAGTTCACAGAGATAGGGAAAGTTGTAGGGGCTGGAGGTGTTACAGAGATAGGCAGTGGTGTAGGGGCTGGAGGAGGTTACAGAGATAGGTAGTGGTGTCGGGGCTGGAGGAGGTTACAGAGATAGGGAGTGTGTAGCGGCCGGAGGAGGTTACAGGGATGGGGAGGTTTGTAGGGGCTGGAGGAAGTTACAGACATAGGGAAGATTGTAGGGGCTCGAGGAGATTACAGAGATACGGAGGGTTATAGTGAGTGGAGGAGGTTACAGAGATAGGGAGGGGTGTAGGGGCTGGAGGAGTTCACAGAGGTAGGGTCGGTTGTAGGGGCTGGAGGTGGCTCCAGAGATAGGGAGGGGTATAGGGGCTTGAGGTCGTTAAAGAGATAGGGAGGGTGTAGGTGGCTGGAGGTATTTACAGACAGAGGGAGGGTTGTAGGGGCTGGAGGAGGTTACAGAGATAGGGAGGGGTGTAGCGGTTGAAGGCGGCTGCAGAGATAGTGTGGGTTGTCAGTGCTGGAGGAGGTTACAGAGATAGGGAGAGGTGTAGGGGCTGGAGGAAGTTACAGAATAGGGAGGGGTGTAGGGGATGATGGATTTTATAGAGATAGGGACGTTTGTAGGGGCTTTTGGAGATTACAGAGATAGCGAGGTTTGTAGGGGCTGTATGAGGTTACAGAGATAGGGAGGGATGTAGGGGCTGGAGGATGTTACAGAGATATGGAGGGGTTTAGGTGTCTGGAGGAGGTGACCTAGATAGGGAGGGGTATACAGGGCTGGAGGAGGTACAGAGATAGGGATATTTGTAGGGGCTGTAGTACGTTACAGAGTTGGGGAGGGTTGTAGGGTCTGGAGGTGTTTACAGAGATAGGGAGGGTTGTAGGGGCTGGAGGAGGTTACAGAGATAGGGAGGCTTGTAGTGAGTGGAGCAGGTTACAGATTTAGGGAGGGGTGTTGTGGCTAGAGGAGGTTACAAATATAGGGAGGGGGTGTAGGTGCTGGAGATGGTTAAAGAGATAGAGAGTGTTGTAGGGGCTGGAGGATGTTACAGAGATAGGGAGGGGTGTAGGGGCTGGATGAGGTTACCGAGATAGGGAGGCTTGTAGTGAGTGGAGGAGGTTACATATTTATGGAGTGGTGTAGGGGCTGGAGGACGTTACAAAGATAAAGATGGGTGTAGGGGCTGGAGATGTTTACAGTGATAGGGATGGTTTGTAGTAGTTTGAGGAGGTGAAAGAGATAGGGAGGGGATTAGAGGCCGGAGGAGGTTAGAGAGATGGGGATGGGTGCAGGGGCTGAAGGAGGTTAGAGATAGGGAGGGTTGTAGGGACTGGAGGGGGATACAGAGTTAGGGAGGGTTGTAGTGAGTGGAGGAGGTTACAGAGATTGGGAGGGTTGAAGGGAGTGGAGGAGGTTACAGAGAAAGCGCAAGGTTTAGGGGCTTGTGGAGTTAACAGAGTTGGTTGGGTTGTAGCGGCTGGAGGAGGTTAGAATAACATACACTCCAATATTGCAGCACACCCTCAATTACTGACCCTCCAATACTACAGCACACCCTCAATTACTGACACTCCAATAGTGCAGCACACCCTCAATTACAGACCCTCCAATACTACAGCACACCCTCAATTACTGACACTCCAGTAGTACAGCACACCCTCAATTACTGAACGTCAATTAATGCAGCACATTCTCAATTACTGAACGTCCAATAGTGCAGCACACCCTCAGTTACTGACACACCTATCCTGCAGAACACCCTCAATTACTGACTCTCCAATAGTGCAGCACATCCTCAATTACATACACTCCAATAGTGCAGCACATCCTCAATTACATACACTCCAATAGTGCTGCACCCTCCATTACTGACACTCCAATAATGCAGCACACATGCAATTACTGAACTTCGGACAGCACAGAACACCCTCAATTACTGATACTAAAATTGTGCAGCACACCATCAATTACTGACCATCCAATAGTGCAGCACACCCTCAATTATTGCACCACCAATAGACCAGCATACTGTCAATTGCTGAGACTCCAATAGTGACGCACACCCTAAATTACTGACAATCCAGTGGTGCATCACACCTTCAATATCTGACACTACAATCGAGCAGAACACCCTCAATTACTGACCCATTAATAATGCAGCACACCCGCAAATAATGACATACCTATTGTGTAGCACACCCACAATTACTGATAATCCAGTGGTGCAGCACATCCTCAATTAATTACACTCGAATAGTGCAGCACACCCTCAATTACGACTCACCAATAGTGAGGCACTCCCTCAATTACGGACACACCTATAGTGCTGCACTCCCTCAATTACTGACAATCCAGTGGTGCAGCACATCCTCAATTACTGACACACCTATAGTGCAGCATACCCTCAATTACTGACACTCCAATAGTGCTGCACACCCTCAATTACTGACCTACCAATAGTGCAGCACACCCTCAATTACTGACACATCTATAGTGCAACAAACCCTCAATTACTGACACTCCAACAGTGCAGAACTACCTCAATTACTTTCCTTCCAATGGTCCAGCACACCCTCAATTACTGACCTTCCAATAGTGCAGAACACCCTCAATTATTGACCGTTCAAAAGTGCAGCATACCGTCAATTATTGACACTCCAACAGTGCAGCACACCCACAATTACTTACACTCCAATAGTGCAGCACACCCTCAATTACTGACAAACAGGTTGCTCAGCATACACTCAATTACTGACACTCCAATAGTGCAGCACACCCTCAATTATTGAACCTTCAAAAGTACAGCACAGCGTCGATTATTGCAGCACACCCTCAATTACTTACACTCCAATAGTGCAGCACACCCTCAATTACTTACACTCCAATAGTGCAGCACACCCTCAATTACTGACACTCCAGTAGTGTAGCAAGCTGTTACTGACACATCAATAGTGCAGCACACCCTCAATTAGTGACACACCAAAAGTGCCGCAAACCCTCAATTATTGACCCTCCAATAGTGCAGCATATCCTCAATTACTGGAAAACCAATAGTGCTTCACAGCCTTAATTACTGATGCTCCAATACTGCAGCACACCCTCAATTACTGACCCTCCAATAGTGCAGCACAGCCTCAATTACTGACACTCCAATAGTGTAGCACACCCTCAATTATTGACCCACCAATAGTGCAGTACACCCTCAATTACTAAAAGTCCACTAGTGCAGCACACCCTCAATTATTGACCTTCCAATAGTGCAGCACATGCGCAAATATTAACCCTTCAAAAGTGCTGCCTACCTTCAATTATTGACCCTCCTATAGTGCAGCACATCCTCAATTACTGACACTCGAATAAAGCAGTACACGTTCAATTACCAACCCTCCAATCGTGCAGCTCACCGTCAATTACTGAGACTCCAACAGTGCAGAACAGCCTGAATTACTGACACTCCAATAGTGCAGCACACCATCAATTAATGACACTCCAATAGTGCAGCACATCCTCAATTACTGACACTCCAATAGTGCAGCACACCCTCAATTAATGACACTCTACTAGTGCAGCAGACACTCAATTGCTGACCCTCCAATAGTGCAGCACACCTTCAATTACTGAACTTCTGACAGTGCAGAACACCCTCAAATACTGACACTAAAATTGTGCAGCTCACCATCAATTACTGACAATCCAATAGTGCAGCACACCATCAATTACTGATAATCCAGTGGTGCAGCACACCCTCAATTACTGACACTCCAATCGTGCATCGCACCCTCAATTACTGACCCACCAATAGTGCAGCACACCCTCAATTACTGACCCACCAATAGTGCAGCACACCCTCAATTACAGACAATCCAGTGGTGCAGCACACCCTCAATTACTGACACTGCAATAGTGCTGCACACACTCAATTACTGACCCACCAATAGTGCAGCACACCCTCAATTACTGACACACCTATAGAGCAGCACACCCTCAATTACTTACACTCGAAAAATGCAGCACACCCTCAATTACTGACACACCTATACTGCAGCACACCCTCAATTACTGACACACCTATAGTGCAGCAAACCCTCAATTACTGACACTCCAATATTGCATAACTAGCTCAATTACTTTCCTTCCAATAATCCAGCACACCCTCAAATATTGACCCTCCAACAGTGCACCACCTCAATTACTGACACAACTATAGTGCAGAAAACCCTCAATTACTGACACACCAACAGTGCAGCACAGCCCCAATTCCTGACATACCAATATTGCAGCACAAAGTCGATTACTTGCACACCTACAGTTCAGCACACCCTCAATTACTGACACTCCAATAGTGCAGCACACACTCAATTACTGACCCTCCAATAGTGCAGCGCACATGCAATTACTGATAATCAAATAGTGCAGCACACCATCAATTACTGACACTCCAATAGTGCAGCACACTCTCAATTACTGACCCACCAATAGTGCAGCACAACTTCAATGACTGAAACACATATAGTGCAGCACACACTCAATTACTGACCCTCCAATAGTGCAGCGCACTCTCAATTACTGACCCACCAATAGTGCAGCACAACCTCAATTACTGAAACACATATAGTGCAGCACACACGCAATTGCTGACCCTCCAATAGTGCAGCTCACCATCAATTACTGAGACTCCAACAGTGCAGAACTGCTTCAATTACTGACACTCCAGTAATGCAGCACACCATCAATTAATGACACTCCAATAGTGCAGCACATCCTCAATTACTGACACTCCAATAGTGCAGCACATCCTCAATTACTTAAACTCCAACAGTGCAGTACAACCTCAATTAATGACACTCTACTAGTGCAGCAGACACTCAATTGCTGACCCTCCAATAGTGCTGCACCCTCAATTACTGACACTTTACTAGTGCAGAAAACCTTCAATTACTGAACTTCCGACAGTGCAGAACACCCTCAATTACTGACACTAAAATTGTGCAGACACCATCAATTAGTGACCATGCAATAGTGCAGCACACCCTCAATTATTGAACCACAAATAGAACAGCATACCGTCAATTACTGATACTCCAATCGTGCATTGCACCCTCAATTACTGAAGCACCAATAGTGCAGCATTCCCTCAATTACTGACGCACCTATAGTGCAGCACACCCTCAATTACTGACCCACCAACAGTGCAGCACACCCTCAATTACTGACACACCTATACTGCAGCACAACCTCAATCACAGATAATCCATTGGTGCAGCACACCCTCAATTACTGACCCACCAATAGTGCAGCACACCCTCAATTACTGACACACCTAGAGTGCAGCACAACCTCAATTACAGACAATCCATTGGTGCAGCACACCTTCAATTATTGACCCTCCGATAGTGCAGCATATCCTCAATTACTGACACTCCAATAGTGCAGCACACCCTCAATGACTGTTCCTCCAATACTGCAGCACACCGTCAATTACTGACATTCTAATAGTGCAGCATGCCTCAATGACTGTTCCTCCAATACTGCAGCACACCCTCAATTACTGACACTCCAATATTGCAGCACACCCTCAATTATTGACCTACCAATAGTGCTGCACATCCGCAATTATTGACCCCTCAAGAGTGCAGCATACCTTCAATTATTGACCCTCCAATAGTGCAGCATAACGTCAATTACTGACACTCCAATAGTGCAGCACACCCTCAACTACTGACCCACCAATAGTTCAGCACACCCACAATTACTGACATGCCTATACTGCTGCACACACTCACTAACTGACCCTCCAATAGTGCAGCACACACTCAATTACTGGCACTCCAATAGTGCAGCATACCCTCAGTTACTGACCCTCCAATAGTGCGGCACACCCTCAATTACTGACTCTCCAATAGGGCAGCACATCCTCAATTACTGACACTCCAATAGTGTAGCACACCCTCAATTACTGACACTCCAATAGTGCAGCACACCCTCATTTACTGACCCTTCAATAGTGCAGCACACCCTCAGTTACTGATGCACCTATAGTGCAGAACACCCTCAATTACAGACACTCGAATAGATCAGCCCAACCTCAATTACCGACCCTCCAATCGTGCAGATTACTGTCAATTACTGACACTTCAACAGTGCAGAACAGCCTCAATTACTGACACTCCAATACTGCAGCACACCATCCATTAGTGACACTCCAATAGTGCAGCACACCATCAATTAGTGACACTCGAATGGTGCAGCACACCCTCAATTAGTAACACTCCAAGAGTGCAGCACCCTGAATTAATGACACTTCAATAATGCAGCACACCTTCAATTACTGAACTTCCAACAGTGCAGAACACCCTTAATTACTGACACTACAATCGTGCATCGCACCCTCAATTACTGACACTCGAATAGTGCAGAACCCCCTCATTTACTGACCAACCAATATTGCAGCACACCCCCAATTACTGACACACCTATAGTGCAACACACCCTCAATTACTGATAATCCAGTGGCGCAGCACCCCCTCAATTACTGACACTCCAATCGTGCATCGCACACTCATTTACTTACACTTGAATAGTGCAGCACACCCTCAATTACTGATAATCCAGTGGTGCATCGCGCCCTCAATTACTTACACTCGAATGGTGCAGAACACACTCAATTCCTGACCCTCCAATAGAGCAGTACAGACTCAATTACTGACCCTCCAATAGTGCAGCACACACTCAATTACCGACCCTCCAATAAAGCAGCACACACTCAATTACCGACCCTCCAATAGTGCAGCACACAGTCAATTACTGACACTCCAATAGTGCAGCACACTCTCAATTACTGACCCACCAATAGTGCAGCACAACTTCAATGACTGAAACACATATAGTGCAGCACACACTCAATTACTGACCCTCCAATAGTGCAGCGCACTCTCAATTACTGACCCACCAATAGTGCAGCACAACCTCAATTACTGAAACACATATAGTGCAGCACACACGCAATTGCTGACCCTCCAATAGTGCAGCTCACCATCAATTACTGAGACTCCAACAGTGCAGAACTGCTTCAATTACTGACACTCCAGTAATGCAGCACACCATCAATTAATGACACTCCAATAGTGCAGCACATCCTCAATTACTGACACTCCAATAGTGCAGCACATCCTCAATTACTTAAACTCCAACAGTGCAGTACAACCTCAATTAATGACACTCTACTAGTGCAGCAGACACTCAATTGCTGACCCTCCAATAGTGCTGCACCCTCAATTACTGACACTTTACTAGTGCAGAAAACCTTCAATTACTGAACTTCCGACAGTGCAGAACACCCTCAATTACTGACACTAAAATTGTGCAGACACCATCAATTAGTGACCATGCAATAGTGCAGCACACCCTCAATTATTGAACCACAAATAGAACAGCATACCGTCAATTACTGATACTCCAATCGTGCATTGCACCCTCAATTACTGAAGCACCAATAGTGCAGCATTCCCTCAATTACTGACGCACCTATAGTGCAGCACACCCTCAATTACTGACCCACCAACAGTGCAGCACACCCTCAATTACTGACACACCTATACTGCAGCACAACCTCAATCACAGATAATCCATTGGTGCAGCACACCCTCAATTACTGACCCACCAATAGTGCAGCACACCCTCAATTACTGACACACCTAGAGTGCAGCACAACCTCAATTACAGACAATCCATTGGTGCAGCACACCTTCAATTATTGACCCTCCGATAGTGCAGCATATCCTCAATTACTGACACTCCAATAGTGCAGCACACCCTCAATGACTGTTCCTCCAATACTGCAGCACACCGTCAATTACTGACATTCTAATAGTGCAGCATGCCTCAATGACTGTTCCTCCAATACTGCAGCACACCCTCAATTACTGACACTCCAATATTGCAGCACACCCTCAATTATTGACCTACCAATAGTGCTGCACATCCGCAATTATTGACCCCTCAAGAGTGCAGCATACCTTCAATTATTGACCCTCCAATAGTGCAGCATAACGTCAATTACTGACACTCCAATAGTGCAGCACACCCTCAACTACTGACCCACCAATAGTTCAGCACACCCACAATTACTGACATGCCTATACTGCTGCACACACTCACTAACTGACCCTCCAATAGTGCAGCACACACTCAATTACTGGCACTCCAATAGTGCAGCATACCCTCAGTTACTGACCCTCCAATAGTGCGGCACACCCTCAATTACTGACTCTCCAATAGGGCAGCACATCCTCAATTACTGACACTCCAATAGTGTAGCACACCCTCAATTACTGACACTCCAATAGTGCAGCACACCCTCATTTACTGACCCTTCAATAGTGCAGCACACCCTCAGTTACTGATGCACCTATAGTGCAGAACACCCTCAATTACAGACACTCGAATAGATCAGCCCAACCTCAATTACCGACCCTCCAATCGTGCAGATTACTGTCAATTACTGACACTTCAACAGTGCAGAACAGCCTCAATTACTGACACTCCAATACTGCAGCACACCATCCATTAGTGACACTCCAATAGTGCAGCACACCATCAATTAGTGACACTCGAATGGTGCAGCACACCCTCAATTAGTAACACTCCAAGAGTGCAGCACCCTGAATTAATGACACTTCAATAATGCAGCACACCTTCAATTACTGAACTTCCAACAGTGCAGAACACCCTTAATTACTGACACTACAATCGTGCATCGCACCCTCAATTACTGACACTCGAATAGTGCAGAACCCCCTCATTTACTGACCAACCAATATTGCAGCACACCCCCAATTACTGACACACCTATAGTGCAACACACCCTCAATTACTGATAATCCAGTGGCGCAGCACCCCCTCAATTACTGACACTCCAATCATGCATCGCACACTCATTTACTTACACTTGAATAGTGCAGCACACCCTCAATTACTGATAATCCAGTGGTGCATCGCGCCCTCAATTACTTACACTCGAATGGTGCAGAACACACTCAATTCCTGACCCTCCAATAGAGCAGTACAGACTCAATTACTGACCCTCCAATAGTGCAGCACACACTCAATTACCGACCCTCCAATAAAGCAGCACACACTCAATTACCGACCCTCCAATAGTGCAGCACACAGTCAATTACTGACACTCCAATAGTGCAGCACCCTCAATTAATGACACTTCAATAATGCAGCACACCTTCAATTACTGAACTTCCGACAGTGCAGAACACCCTCAATCACTGACACTAAAATTGTGCAGCACACCCTCAATTACTGATAATCCAGTGGTGCAGCACACCCTCAATTACTGACCCTCAAATAGTGCAGCATACCGTCAATTACTAACACACCAATACTGCAGCACACACTCAATTACTGACAATCCAATAGTGCAGCACACACTCAGTTACTGAACCTCCAGCAGTCCAGCATTCCCTCAATTACTGACACACCTATTGTGCAGCACACCCTCAATTACTGATAATCCAGTGGTGCAGCACACCCTCAATTACTAACACTCCAATTGTGCAGCACACCCTCAATTACTAACACACCAATCGTGCATCGCACCCTCAATTGCTTATTCTCGAATAGTGCAGAACACCTCAATTACTGACCCTCCAATAGTGCAACACACCCTCAATTACTGACATTCAATGCACAGCAGACACTCAATTACTGACCCTCCAGTCGTGCAGCACACGCTCAATTATGGACACTCCAATACTGCAGCACACCCTCAATTACTGACACTCCAATCATGCAGCACACCCTCAATTACTGACACTCCAATAGTGCAGCACACCCTCAATTACTGACACTCCAATAGTGCAGCACACCCTCAATTACTGACACTCCAATAGTGCAGCACACCCTCAATTACTGACCCTCCAATCGTGCAGCACACCCTCAATTATTGACCCTCAAATAATGCAGCTAAACCTTAATTACTGACACTCCAATAGTGCAGCACACCCTCAATTATTGAACCTTCAAAAGTACAGCACAGCGTCGATTATTGCAGCACACACTCAATTACTTACACTCCAATAGTGCAGCACACCCTCAATTACTTACACTCCAATAGTGCAGCACACCCTCAATTACTGACACTCCAGTAGTGTAGCAAGCTGTTACTGACACATCAATAGTGCAGCACACCCTCAATTAGTGACACACCAAAAGTGCCGCAAACCCTCAATTATTGACCCTCCAATAGTGCAGCATATCCTCAATTACTGGAAAACCAATAGTGCTTCACAGCCTTAATTACTGATGCTCCAATACTGCAGCACACCCTCAATTACTGACCCTCCAATAGTGCAGCACAGCCTCAATTACTGACACTCCAATAGTGTAGCACACCCTCAATTATTGACCCACCAATAGTGCAGTACACCCTCAATTACTAAAAGTCCACTAGTGCAGCACACCCTCAATTATTGACCTTCCAATAGTGCAGCACATGCGCAAATATTAACCCTTCAAAAGTGCTGCCTACCTTCAATTATTGACCCTCCTATAGTGCAGCACATCCTCAATTACTGACACTCGAATAAAGCAGTACACGTTCAATTACCAACCCTCCAATCGTGCAGCTCACCGTCAATTACTGAGACTCCAACAGTGCAGAACAGCCTGAATTACTGACACTCCAATAGTGCCGCACACCATCAATTAATGACACTCCAATAGTGCAGCACATCCTCAATTACTGACACTCCAATAGTGCAGCACACCCTCAATTAATGACACTCTACTAGTGCAGCAGACACTCAATTGCTGACCCTCCAATAGTGCAGCACACCTTCAATTACTGAACTTCTGACAGTGCAGAACACCCTCAAATACTGACACTAAAATTGTGCAGCTCACCATCAATTACTGACAATCCAATAGTGCAGCACACCATCAATTACTGATAATCCAGTGGTGCAGCACACCCTCAATTACTGACACTCCAATCGTGCAACGCACCCTCAATTACTGACCCACCAATAGTGCAGCACACCCTCAATTACAGACAATCCAGTGGTGCAGCACACCCTCAATTACTGACACTGCAATAGTGCTGCACACACTCAATTACTGACCCACCAATAGTGCAGCACACCCTCAATTACTGACACACCTATAGAGCAGCACACCCTCAATTACTTACACTCGAAAAATGCAGCACACCCTCAATTACTGACACACCTATAGTGCAGCACACCCTCAATTACTGACACACCTATAGTGCAGCAAACCCTCAATTACTGACACTCCAATATTGCATAACTAGCTCAATTACTTTCCTTCCAATAATCCAGCACACCCTCAAATATTGACCCTCCAACAGTGCACCACCTCAATTACTGACACAACTATAGTGCAGAAAACCCTCAATTACTGACACACCAACAGTGCAGCACAGCCCCAATTCCTGACATACCAATATTGCAGCACAAAGTCGATTACTTGCACACCTACAGTTCAGCACACCCTCAATTACTGACACTCCAATAGTGCAACACACACTCAATTACTGACCCTCCAATAGTGCAGCGCACATGCAATTACTGATAATCAAATAGTGCAGCACACCATCAATTACTGACACTCCAATAGTGCAGCACACTCTCAATTACTGACCCACCAATAGTGCAGCACAACCTCAATGACTGAAACACATATAGTGCAGCACACACTCAATTACTGACCCTCCAATAGTGCAGCGCACTCTCAATTACTGACCCACCAATAGTGCAGCACAACCTCAATTACTGAAACACATATAGTGCAGCACACACTCAATTACTGACCCTCCAATAGTGCAGCGCACTCTCAGTTACTGACCCACCAATAGTGCAGCACAACCTCAAATACTGAAACACATATCGTGCAGCACACACGCAATTGCTGACCCTCCAATAGTGCAGCTCACCATCAATTACTGAGACTCCAACAGTGCAGAACTGCTTCAATTACTGACACTCCAATAATGCAGCACACCATCAATTACTGAGACTCCAATAGTGCAGCACATCCTCAATTACTGACACTCCAATAGTGCAGCACATCCTCAATTACTTAAACTCCAATAGTGCAGTACAACCTCAATTAATGACACTCCAATGGTGCAGCAGACACTCAATTGCTGACCCTCCAATAGTGCTGCACCCTCAATTACTGACACTTTAATAGTGCAGAAAACCTTCAATTACTGAACTTCCGACAGTGCAGAACACCCTCAATTACTGACACTAAAATTGTGCAGACACCATCAATTAGTGACCATGCAATAGTGCAGCACACCCTCAATTATTGAACCACAAATAGAACAGCATACCGTCAATTACTGATACTCCAATCGTGCATTGCACCCTCAATTACTTACACTCGAATATGCAGAACACCCTCAATTACTGAAGCAGCAATAGTGCAGCATTCCCTCAATTACTGACGCACCTATAGTGCAGCACACCCTCAATTACTGACCCACCAATAGTGCAGCACACCCTCAATTACTGACACACCTATAGTGCAGCACAACCTCAATCACAGATAATCCATTGGTGCAGCACACCCTCAATTACTGACCCACCAATAGTGCAGCACACCCTCAATTACTGACACACCTAGAGTGCAGCACAACCTCAATTACAGACAATCCATTGGTGCAGCACACCTACAATTATTGACCCTCCGATAGTGCAGCATATCCTCAATTACTGACACTCCAATAGTGCAGCACACCCTCAATGACTGTTCCTCCAATACTGCAGCACACCGTCAATTACTGACACTCTAATAGTGCAGCATGCCTCAATGACTGTTCCTCCAATATTGCAGCACACCCTCAATTATTGACATACCAATAGTGCTGCACATCTGCAATTATTGACCCCTCAAGAGTGCAGCATACCTTCAATTATTGACCCTCCAATAGTGCAGCATAACGTCAATTACTGACATTCCAATAGTGCAGCAACCCCTCAAATACTGACAATCCAGTGGTGCAGCACACCCTCACTAACTGACCCTCCAATAGTGCAGCACACACTCAATTACTGACACTCCAATAGTGATGCACACCCTCAGTTACTGACCCTCCAATAGTGCAGAACACCCTCAATTACCGACCCTCCAATCGTGCAGATTACCGTCAATTACTGAGACTCCAACAGTGCAGAACAGCCTCAATTACTGACACTCCAATACTGCAGCACACCATCCATTAGTGACACTCCAATAGTGCAGCACATCCTCAATTACTTACACTCGAATGGTGCAGCACACCGTCAATTACTGACACACCTATAGTGCAGCACACCCTCAATTACTGACCCTCCAAAAGTGCAGCACCCTCAATTACTGGCACTGAAATTGTGCAGCACACCCTCAATTACTGACTTCCAATTGTGCAGCACACCCTATTTCACTGAATCTCAAACAGTGCAGAACAGCCTCATTTACTTACACTCCAATAGTGCAGCATACCCTCAATTACTGACACTCAATAGCAGAGCATTCACTCAATTACTGAACCTCCAATAGTGCAGCGCACCCGCAATTATTGACCCTCCAATAGTGCAGCATACCATCAATTACTGACACTCCAGTAGTTCAGCACACCCTCAATTACTGACTCTAAAATCATGCAGCACACCCTCAATTACTTACACTCGAATAATGCAGCAAACCCTCAATTACTGACACACGTATAGTGCAGCACACCCTCAATTACTGACACAACTATAGTGCAGCACACGCTCAATTACTGACAATCCAATAGTGCAGCACACATTCAGTTACTGACCTTCCAGCAGTCCAGCATTCCCTTAATTATTGACACACCTATAGTGCAACACACCCTTAATTACTGACACTCCAATCGTGCATCACACCCTCAATTACTGACACTCGAATAGTGCAGAACCCCCTCATTTACTGACCAACCAATATTGCAGCACACCCCCAATTACTGACACACCTATAGTGCAACACACCCTCAATTACTGATAATCCAGTGGCGCAGCACCCCCTCAATTACTGACACTCCAATCGTGCATCGCACACTCATTTACTTACACTTGAATAGTGCAGCACACCCTCAATTACTGATAATCCAGTGGTGCATCGCGCCCTCAATTACTTACACTCGAATGGTGCAGAACACACTCAATTACTGACCCTCCAATAGAGCAGCACAGACTCAATTACTGACCCTCCAATAGTGCAGCACACACTCAATTACCGACCCTCCAATAAAGCAGCACACACTCAATTACCGACCCTCCAATAGTGCAGCACACAGTCAATTACTGACACTCCAATAGTGCAGCACCCTCAATTAATGACACTTCAATAGTGCAGTACACCTTCAATTACTGAACTTCCGACAGTGCAGAACACCCTCAATCACTGACACTAAAATTGTGCAGCACACCCTCAATTATTGACCCTCCAATTGTGCAGCACACCCTCAATTACCGACCCTCAAATAGTGCAGCATACCGTCAATTACTAACACACCAATACTGCAGCACACACTCAATTACTGACAATCCAATAGTGCAGCACACACTCAGTTACTGAACCTCCAGCAGTCCAGCATTCCCTCAATCACTGACACACCTATTGTGCAGCACACCCTCAATTACTGATAATCCAGTGGTGCAGCACACCCTCAATTACTGACCCTCCAAAAGTGCAGCACCCTCAATTACTGGCACTGAAATTGTGCAGCACACCCTCAATTACTGACTTCCAATTGTGCAGCACACCCTATTTCACTGAATCTCAAACAGTGCAGAACAGCCTCATTTACTTACACTCCAATAGTGCAGCATACCCTCAATTACTGACACTCAATAGCAGAGCATTCACTCAATTACTGAACCTCCAATAGTGCAGCGCACCCGCAATTATTGACCCTCCAATAGTGCAGCATACCATCAATTACTGACACTCCAGTAGTTCAGCACACCCTCAATTACTGACTCTAAAATCATGCAGCACACCCTCAATTACTTACACTCGAATAATGCAGCAAACCCTCAATTACTGACACACGTATAGTGCAGCACACCCTCAATTACTGACACAACTATAGTGCAGCACACGCTCAATTACTGACAATCCAATAGTGCAGCACACATTCAGTTACTGACCTTCCAGCAGTCCAGCATTCCCTTAATTATTGACACACCTATAGTGCAACACACCCTTAATTACTGACACTCCAATCGTGCATCACACCCTCAATTACTGACACTCGAATAGTGCAGAACCCCCTCATTTACTGACCAACCAATATTGCAGCACACCCCCAATTACTGACACACCTATAGTGCAACACACCCTCAATTACTGATAATCCAGTGGCGCAGCACCCCCTCAATTACTGACACTCCAATCGTGCATCGCACACTCATTTACTTACACTTGAATAGTGCAGCACACCCTCAATTACTGATAATCCAGTGGTGCATCGCGCCCTCAATTACTTACACTCGAATGGTGCAGAACACACTCAATTACTGACCCTCCAATAGAGCAGCACAGACTCAATTACTGACCCTCCAATAGTGCAGCACACACTCAATTACCGACCCTCCAATAAAGCAGCACACACTCAATTACCGACCCTCCAATAGTGCAGCACACAGTCAATTACTGACACTCCAATAGTGCAGCACCCTCAATTAATGACACTTCAATAGTGCAGTACACCTTCAATTACTGAACTTCCGACAGTGCAGAACACCCTCAATCACTGACACTAAAATTGTGCAGCACACCCTCAATTATTGACCCTCCAATAGTGCAGCACACCCTCAATTACCGACCCTCAAATAGTGCAGCATACCGTCAATTACTAACACACCAATACTGCAGCACACACTCAATTACTGACAATCCAATAGTGCAGCACACACTCAGTTACTGAACCTCCAGCAGTCCAGCATTCCCTCAATCACTGACACACCTATTGTGCAGCACACCCTCAATTACTGATAATCCAGTGGTGCAGCACACCCTCAATTACTAACACTCCAATAGTGCAGCACACCCTCAATTACTAACACACCAATAGTGCATCGCACCCTCAATTGCTTATTCTCGAATAGTGCAGAACACCTCAATTACTGACCCTCCAATAGTGCAGCACACCCTCAATTACTGACACTCAATGCACAGCAGACACTCAATTACTGACCCTCCAATCGTGCAGCACACACTCAATTACTGACACTCCAATACTGCAGCACACCCTCAATTACTGACACTCCAATCATGCAGCACACCCTCAATTACTGACACTCCAATAGTGCAGCACACCCTCAATTACTGACACTCCAATAGTGCAGCACACCCTCAATTACTGACACTCCAATAGTGCAGCACACCGTCAATTATTTACAATGCAATACTGCAGCATACTCTCAGTTACTGTCACGCCAACCGTGCAGCACACCCTCAATTACTGATCCTCCAGTATTGCTGCACACCCTCAATTACTGACCTTCCGACAGCGCAGCACACCCAAAATTACTGACTCTCCAATAGTACACCACACCCTCAATTACTGATCCTCCGATACTGCAGCACACCCTCAATTACTGACACTCCAATAATGCAGCACACCCTCAAGTACTGACAGTCGAATAGTGCAGCACACCCTCAATTACTGACCCTCCAATCATGCAGCACACCCTCAATTATTGACCCTCAAATAATGCAGCTAAACCTTAATTACTGACACTCCAATAGTTCAGCACAACTCAATTTTTACCCTCCAATAAAGCAGCATGCCCTCAATTACTTACAATGCAATAGTGCAGCATACCCTCAATTACTGACCTGCCAACAGTGCAGCACACCCTGAATTACCAACCCTCCAATCATGCAGCACACCCTCAATTACTGACACTCCAACAGTGCAACACAGCCTCAATTACTGACACTTCAATACTGAAGTAACCCTCAATTTTTGAACCGCCAATAGTGCAGCACACCCTCAATTACTTACACTGCAATTTTGCAGCATACCCCCATTTATTGACACTATAGTAGCAGAACAGACACTCAATTACTGACACTCCAATAGTACAGCACACCTCAATTTTTACCCTCCAATAAAACAGCACGCCCTCAATTACTTACAATGCAATAGTGCAGCATACCCTCAATTACTGACACTCTAAAAGTGCAGCACAGCCTCAATTACTGATCCTCCAATACTGCAGCGCATAGTCAATTACTGACATGCCAATAGTGCAGCACACCCTCAATTACTGATCCTCCAATACTGCAGCGCACAGTCAATTACTGACATGCCAATAGTACAGCACACACTCAATTACTTATCGTACAATAGTGCTGCACACCGTCAACTACTGACCCTCCAATAGGCCAGCACACCTTTAAATACTGACCTTCCGACAGTGCAGAATACCGTAAATTACTGACACTACAATAATGCAGCACGCCCTCAATTACTGACACTCCAATAGTGCAGCACACCCTCAATTACTCACATTCCGAGAGTGCAGCACAGCCTCAATTACTGACTCTCCAATAGTGAAGGAAACCTTTAATTACTGACACTCCAATACTGCAGCACACCCTCCTTTACTTACACTTCAATAGTACACCTACGGTTCAGCACACCCCCAATTACTGACATTCCAATAGTGCTGCACACCCTCAATTGCTTACACTCGAATAGTGCAGCACACCCAAAATTACTGACACACCAATAGTGCAGCACACCCTCAATTACTGACACGCTAGTAGCGCAGCAGACCCTTAATTATTGACCCTCCAAAAGTGCAGCATACCGTCAATTACTGACACTCCAGTAGTGCAGCACCCCCTCAATTACTGACACTACAATAATGCAGCACAACCTCAGTTACTGATCCTCCAATATTGCTGCACACCTTCAATTACTGACCTTCCGACAGTGCAGAACACCCTCAATTACTGACCCTCCAACTGTGCAGCACACCCTCAATTAATGACACTACAATTGTGCAGCACACCCTCAAATGCGGACTCTCTAGTAGTTGTTTCCGAATGGACGGCAGATACGGTTACTTCACTTGGGTCAATGATCACGTTACTGGGTGAGGACATGTTACTCCAGCTCCCAAATATGGTGAGTCATTGCAGCGCTTGCTAGACAGATTTCACACCACCCCGCCGCTGTCATGGGCTCTTCTCAAAGCATAGTCACTCCCTTGCTCAGCCTCGCCCTCCATCTACCTCCTCCTTGTGGGCTCTTGCCATACGCAAAATGGCTGCCACCAGCTTCCCTACATAACGACAGTCGCTGCGCTCCCAAGGAGTGCCCGCCCGTGCCTTGAGAGGTGGCCGGTGACGTTTAGCGGGCTGGTTACAGCTCCCCCGACCCCAGTCCTGTCTCTCTCTCCCTCCCTCCGGATATAGACTCCAGATCCCCTACCACCCCCAATCCCTCCCTCTGCCAGTCGCCGCCCAGCAACGCATCAGCTGGCTGACCCGGCTCCCTTTGTGGGATCTTGCTCTGCACAGTCTGGCTGGCCGACAAGCGGCCGGGGTGAGGGTGAGGTTGGTTTTGGGCAGACGTTTTTTTAACCCCTTCACCATCGCCGCTTTTTAAGGAATAAAAAAAAACTGCAACACAGGTTTTGGTCGATACCCGATCGCTGTTTTGTGGGATCTTGCTGTGCTTTTCTGACCCGTGCGCCCCCCCCCTCCCTCCCCCTCGGAGGGTGATGTGGATTATCCCATTTCGAAGAAGAGCTGGGGTTGGATGGGTGCTGGGGAAATTGCCCCCCCCACCTTGGGTGTCCAGTTGGGGGTTGGGGGGGGCGGTGGGGGTTGGGCCGAAATGGACCTGAAAATAGTAACGGCGATCCCCACTCATTATCAACATTGCTGTTGGTGGGATCTTGCTGTGCGCCAATGGTCGGTGTCATGTTTCCTGCACAGGCAGTGGGAATGTGGCAGGAAACTCCCTCACTGGCTGGAAAGCGCTTGGTGAGGGGATGCGAGCTGGCTTGATGCGGTGGCCTGTTTTGGTTTGCAGACCACTGTTAAAGATGCCCTGTTGAAGTGCTCAGCCTCTCAGGCGGTGCCGGGCCCCGCTGTCCTGCCAGAGTTCGATACCAGTGGCGTTAGGATCCAGAGCCAGCGCAGGATTTTCATCATCGTGGCGGGCGACCCAGCAGGGGATGACTTGCGGAGAACCCGGGCAGGTAACGTCCACCACTTCTCCCGCCGTTCTACGTCAGCTCACCCCCGTCCTCCTGCCTGGGCCCTGGCTCTGTGCTGGCTGCTCCTGTCCTGGCACAGGGGCCCTGTTGGCTGAAGGAAGAGGAGCCGGCGGCGATGGTTCTCATGGATTGTCAAGCGGGAAGCGGCTCTCCCCGATGGTCTCCCTACCTTCCACACTCTGTAAACATCAGCTTGATCAAATCTCTGCTGTCCTCATATCCTAACCTGTAATTGTGTCCTGTATCTTCTCCCTGGCGTCCCCACCTCAGACCCCACCCCACCCGACCGCCCCTTCCCGGTTGCCTGATCTACATCGACTTCTGCATCAGCAACAATGGTTTCAAATCCCTCCGTGACCTCACCCCTCCCTATCTCTTTAACCTCCTCCAGCCCCTACACCCCTCCCTATCTGTGTAACCTCCTCCAGCCCCTACACCCCTCCCTATCTCTGTAACCTCCTCCAGCCCCTGCACACCTCCCTATCTCTGTAACCTCCTCCAGCCCCTGCACCGCTCCCTATCCCTGTAACCACCTCCAAACCTTACACCCCTCCCTATCTCTTTTACCTCCTCCAGACATAACACCCCTCCCTATCTCTGTAACCTCCTCCAGCCCCTACAACCCTCCGAGATCTCTGTGCTCCTCCAATTCCAGCCTCTTGTGCATCCCCAGATTCCCATCGCTCCACCATTGGTGGCCGTGCCTTCAGCTGCCTGGGCCCTAAGATCTCGAATTCCCTCCCTAAACCTCTCCGCCTCCCTCTCTCTTTCTGTAAGATGCTGCCTAAAACAGACCTCTTTGACTGAGCTTCTTATCTCTAATATCTCCCTATGTGGCTCGGGGATGGTGGGGGAGGGTGAGTGAGGGAAGGAAGGTTGGGGATAAAGGAGGGTGAGGGGAACAGAGGAGGAGGGAAGGGGGGATGAAGGAGGGATGGGGGACGGAGAATGAATGGGAGGTTGAGTGAGGGAGTGGGAGGGAGGGATGGGGACAAAGGAGGGTAAGGGGGACAGAGGGGGAGAGAAGGGGATGAAGGAGGGAGGGGGAGGGATGGAGATGGAGGGACAGAGGGATGGAGGGGAGGGTGAGTGAGGGAGTTGGAGGGATGGAGAGATGTGGACGAAGAAAGGTGAGGGAAAGGGGACAAAGGAGGGTGGGGAGGGAGAATGAAGGGGAGGGAAAGAGGGAGAGGGGGATGGAGTGGGTGAGTGAGAGAGGGAGAAGGAGGGATACATAAGGAGAGGGAAGAGGTGATGTAGGGGGAGTGATGGAGGGATGCAGACAGAGGGAGGTGGAGGGGAGGGTGAGTGAAAGGGATGGAGGAAGTTGGAAAGAGAGGGAAGTGGGATGGAGGGGTAAGATGAGTGAAGGAGTGTCGGGGATGGAGGGAGGGGGGCGAAGGGTGAGGGAGGGAAAGTGAAGGAGAGGGAGGCATTCGGAGAGGGAGGGGATGATGGAGGGGGAGGGAGGGTGGGAAGGCAGTGGAGGAGGGTGAGGGGTGCAGAGGGGTGAAGGATTAATTAAACATCACTCCTGTTTCCCATTGAAATAGCCTCATGCAGCAAGACCCCCACCAGCGAGGAAATCCAGGAACTGGGGGAGGCCAACGCACTCTGGACACGAAAGCAGCTCACGTGGATGTCGACGGAGACCTTTGAGGACACGATTGATGTGCTGGCTTCAATCCGCAGCTTCTCAGACGAGCAGCGCGTTGCTCTGATGGACAAGGCAGTGGAGGTAACACCCACCGCGTGAGATTAAAGCAGGCGAGGAGTCCGGGCTGGATGTGGGTTCGGAGGGGTGACCCCCATCATCTGTTTCGTCTGTGATCTTGGTTGAGGGGTAAATATTGGCCCCAGGGCAGGAGAGGTTCTCTGCACTATCTTCTTCCAATAGCAGCCGGGGAGGCAGGGGAAGTGGGGGGGGGGGGGAGTGGGGGGGTTATGTTTTACATACCCGCCTGAGAGAGCAGACAACACCTCTGGCTGTGCGGCACTCCCTCACTACTGGCACTGGGAGAATTGAGTCCGGATTTTGTCCTCAGGACCCTGCAGTCAGACTCAAACCTTCTGTGGCTCAGAGGGAAGGGAGCAGCTTGCTGTACCCAGAGCCACGGCAGTGTGAAGGGTGCGTAGCCAAAGGTTAAGTGATGCCTCGCTGTGAGGGTTGCCAGCATGACACGTCCGTCTGTTTGTGTGTTGCAGGCATGGGGAGCAACATCCAGTTTCACCCAGGAAGAAATTGCCAATCTGCAATCCCTCGTCAGCATGCTCCCTGTGAGTGAGGTAAAGTCACTGGATCTCAGTTCCATTGATAATCTGGAAAGCATGGCCGTCTGCCCAACATGGACCCAAGAGAAGGTAACTGCACCTCAGGCCCTCTGAGCATGGTCAAACACCAACTCCCACTCCAACAACACCTATGACCTACTATAATATCCCAAGCTGCTTCATGGGAATGATTAGCAAACACATTTTGACTTGGAGCTCAGGGCCCTTGGAGCTGAAGGCACGGCCGCCAATGGTGGAGTGATGGGAATCGGGGGATGGACAAGAGGCCGGAATTGGAGGAACGCACAAATCTCGAGGGTGGTAGGGGCTGGAGGAGGTTACAGAGATAGAGAGGGGTGTAAGGGCTGGAGGAGGTTACAGAGATAGAGAGGGGTGTAGGGCTGGAGGTGGTTACAGAGATAGGGAGGGTTGTAGGGGTTGGAGGAGGTTACAGGGATAGGGAGGAGTGTAGGGACTGGAGGAGGTTACAGAGATAGGGAGGGATGAGAGGATGGAGGGGGCAACAGAGTTAGGGAGGCAGTTACAGAAATAGGGAGGGTTGTAGGTTCTGGAGGAGGTTACAGAGATAGGAAGTTACAGAGATAGGGAGGGTTGTAGAGGCTGGAAGAGGTTACAGAGATAGGGAGTGATGCGAGGCTGGATGAGGTTACAGAGATAGGGAGGGATGGGAGGCTGGTGCAGGTTACAGAGATGGGGAGGGAGTTACAGAGATGGGGGGGAAGAGGCTGGAGGAGGTTACAGAGATAGGGATGGATAAGAGGCTGGAGGGTGTTACAGAGATAGAAAGGGCTGTAGGGACTGGAGGAGGTTACAGAGATAGGGAGGGATGAGAGGCTGGAGGGTGTTACAGAGATAGAAAGGGCTGTAGGGGCTGGAGGAGGTTACAGAGATAGGGAGGGGTGTAGAGACTGGAGGAGGTGACAGAGAAAGGGAGGGATGAGAGGCTGGAGGGGGTTACAGAGAAAGGGAGGGAGATACAGAGATAAGAGGGGTGTAGGTCTGGAGGAGGTTACAGAGATAGGGAGGGGTATAGGGGATGGAGGAGGGTACAGAGATAGGGAGAGGTGTAGAGGCTGGAGGAGGTTACAGAGATAGGGAGGGGTGTAGGGGCTGTAGGAGGTTAGAGATATAGGGAGGGTTGTAGGGGCTGGAGGAGGTTACAGAGATAGGGAGGGGTGTAGTGGTTGGATGAGGTTACAGAGATAGGGAAGGTGTAGGGGTTGAAGGAGGTTACAGAGATAGGGAGGGGTGTTGGAGCTGGAGGGGGTTACAGAGATAGGGAGGGATGAGAGGCTGGAGGGGGTTACCGAGATAGGGAGGGGTGTAGGGACTGGAGGAGGTTACAGAGATAGGGGTGTAGGGGCTGGAGGTGGTTACAGAGATAGGGAGGGGAGTAGGGGCAGGAGGAGGTTACAGAGATAGGGAGCGATGAGAGGCTGGAGGGGGTTACAGAGATAGGGAAGCGTATAGGGCTGGAGGAGGTTACAGAGATAGGGAGAGGAGTAGGGGATGGAGGAGGTTACAGGTATAGGGAGGGATGGGAGGCTGGTGCGGGATACAGAGATGGGGCCGGAGTTACAGAGATGGGGGGTGAGAGGCTGGAGGAGGTTACAGAGATAGGGCGGGGTGTAGGGGCTGGAGGATGTTACAGAGATAGGGAGGGGTGTAGGGGTTGGAGGAGGTTACAAGGATAGAGCGGAGTGTAGGGACTGGAGGAGGTTACAGAGATAGGGGGAGGTGTAGGGGCTGGAGGAGGTTACGGAGATAGGGAGGGGTGAGAGGCTGGAGGAGTTTAGAGAGATAGGGAGAGGTGTAGGAGCCGGAGGAGGTTACAGAGATATGGAGGGGTGTAGGGGCTGGAGGGGGTTAGAGAGATAGGAAATTACAGAGATAGAGAGGGAGTTACAGAGATAAGGAGGGGTGTAGGAGCTGAGGAGGTTACAGAGATAGGGAGGGGTGTAGGAACCAGAGGAGGTTACAGAGATAGGGAGTGGTGTAGGGGCTGGAGGAGGTTACAGAGATAGGGAGGGGTGTACAGGCATGAGGAGGTTACAAATATAGCAAGGGGTGTAGGGGCTGGAGGAGGTTACAGAGATAGGGAGGGGTGTAGGGGCTGTAGGATGTTACAGATATAGTGAGGGTTGTAGGGGCTGGAGGAGGTTACAGAGATAGGGAGAGGTGTGGTGGTTGGATGAGGTTACAGAGATAGGGAAGGTGTAGGGGCTGGAGGAGGTTACAGAGATAGGGAGGGGTGTTGGAGCTGGAGGGGGTTACAGATATAGGGAGGGTTGTAGGGGCTGGAGGAGGTTACAGAGATAGGGAGGGGTGTAGTGGTTGGATGAGGTTACAGAGATAGGGAAGGTGTAGGGGTTGAAGGAGGTTACAGAGATAGGGAGGGGTGTTGGAGCTGGAGGGGGTTACAGAGATAGGGAGGGATGAGAGGCTGGAGGGGGTTACCGAGATAGGGAGGGGTGTAGGGATTGGAGGAGGTTACAGAGATAGGGGTGTAGGGGCTGGAGGAGGTTACAAAGATAGGGAGGGATGAGAGGCTGGAGGGGGTTACAGAGATAGGGAAGCGTGTAGGGCTGGAGGAGGTTACAGAGATAGGGAGAGGAGTAGGGGATGGAGGAGGTTACAGGTATAGGGAGGGATGGGAGGCTGGTGCGGGATACAGAGATGGGGCCGGAGTTACAGAGATGGGGGGTGAGAGGCTGGAGGAGGTTACAGAGATAGGGCGGGGTGTAGGGGCTGGAGGATGTTACAGAGATAGGGAGGGGTGTAGGGGTTGGAGGAGGTTACAAGGATAGAGCGGAGTGTAGGGACTGGAGGAGGTTACAGAGATAGGGGGAGGTGTAGGGGCTGGAGGAGGTTACGGAGATAGGGAGGGGTGAGAGGCTGGAGGAGTTTAGAGAGATAGGGAGAGGTGTAGGAGCCGGAGGAGGTTACAGAGATATGGAGGGGTGTAGGGGCTGGAGGGGGTTAGAGAGATAGGAAATTACAGAGATAGAGAGGGAGTTACAGAGATAAGGAGGGGTGTAGGAGCTGAGGAGGTTACAGAGATAGGGAGGGGTGTAGGAACCAGAGGAGGTTACAGAGATAGGGAGTGGTGTAGGGGCTGGAGGAGGTTACAGAGATAGGGAGGGGTGTACAGGCATGAGGAGGTTACAAATATAGCAAGGGGTGTAGGGGCTGGAGGAGGTTACAGAGATAGGGAGGGGTGTAGGGGCTGTAGGATGTTACAGATATAGTGAGGGTTGTAGGGGCTGGAGGAGGTTACAGAGATAGGGAGAGGTGTGGTGGTTGGATGAGGTTACAGAGATAGGGAAGGTGTAGGGGCTGGAGGAGGTTACAGAGATAGGGAGGGGTGTTGGAGCTGGAGGGGGTTACAGATATAGGGAGGGTTGTAGGGGCTGGAGGAGGTTACAGAGATAGGGAGGGGTGTAGTGGTTGGATGAGGTTACAGAGATAGGGAAGGTGTAGGGGTTGAAGGAGGTTACAGAGATAGGGAGGGGTGTTGGAGCTGGAGGGGGTTACAGAGATAGGGAGGGATGAGAGGCTGGAGGGGGTTACCGAGATAGGGAGGGGTGTAGGGATTGGAGGAGGTTACAGAGATAGGGGTGTAGGGGCTGGAGGAGGTTACAAAGATAGGGAGGGATGAGAGGCTGGAGGGGGTTACAGAGATAGGGAAGCGTGTAGGGCTGGAGGAGGTTACAGAGATAGGGAGAGGAGTAGGGGATGGAGGAGGTTACAGGTATAGGGAGGGATGGGAGGCTGGTGCGGGATACAGAGATGGGGCCGGAGTTACAGAGATGGGGGGTGAGAGGCTGGAGGAGGTTACAGAGATAGGGCGGGGTGTAGGGGCTGGAGGATGTTACAGAGATAGGGAGGGGTGTAGGGGTTGGAGGAGGTTACAAGGATAGAGCGGAGTGTAGGGACTGGAGGAGGTTACAGAGATAGGGGGAGGTGTAGGGGCTGGAGGAGGTTACGGAGATAGGGAGGGGTGAGAGGCTGGAGGAGTTTAGAGAGATAGGGAGAGGTGTAGGAGCCGGAGGAGGTTACAGAGATATGGAGGGGTGTAGGGGCTGGAGGGGGTTAGAGAGATAGGAAATTACAGAGATAGAGAGGGAGTTACAGAGATAAGGAGGGGTGTAGGAGCTGAGGAGGTTACAGAGATAGGGAGGGGTGTAGGAACCAGAGGAGGTTACAGAGATAGGGAGTGGTGTAGGGGCTGGAGGAGGTTACAGAGATAGGGAGGGGTGTACAGGCATGAGGAGGTTACAGATATAGCAAGGGGTGTAGGGGCTGGAGGAGGTTACAGAGATAGGGAGGGGTGTAGGGGCTGTAGGAGGTTACAGATATAGTGAGGGTTGTAGGGGCTGGAGGAGGTTACAGAGATAGGGAGGGGTGTAGTGGTTGGATGAGGTTACAGAGATAGGGAAGGTGTAGGGGCTGGAGGTTACAGAGATAGGGAGGGGTGTTGGAGCTGGAGGGGGTTACAGAGATAGGGAGGGATGAGAGGCTGGAGGGGGTTACGGAGATTGGGAGGGGTGTAGGGATTGGAGGAGGTTACAGAGATAGGGGTGTAGGGGCTGGAGGTGGTTATAGGGAGGGGTGTAGGGGCTGGAGGAGGTTACAGAGATAGGGAGCGATGAGAGGCTGGAGGGGGTTACAGAGATAGGGAAGCGTGTAGGGCTGGAGGAGGTTACAGAGATAGGGAGAGGAGTAGGGGATGGAGGAGGTTACAGGTATAGGGAGGGATGGGAGGCTGGTGCGGGATACAGAGATGGGGCCGGAGTTACAGAGATGGGGGGTGAGAGGCTGGAGGAGGTTACAGAGATAGGGTGGGGTGTAGGGGCTGGAGGAGGTTACAGAGATAGGGAGGGGTGTAGGGGTTGGAGGAGGTTACAAGGATAGAGCGGAGTGTAGGGACTGGAGGAGGTTACAGAGATAGGGGGAGGTGTAGGGGCTGGAGGAGGTTACGGAGATAGGGAGGGGAGTAGAGGCTGGAGGAGGTTACAGAGATAGTGAGGATTGTGGGTGCTGGAGGAGGGTACAGAGATAGGGAGGGGTGTAGAGGCTGGAGGAGGTTACAGAAATACGGCGAGGTGTAGGGGCTAGAGGAGGTTACAGAAATAGGGCTTGATCTGAGGCTGGAGGAGTTTACAGATCTAGGGTGGGATGGGAGGCTGTTGCAGGTTACAGAGATGGGGAGGGAGTTACAGAGATGGGGGTGTGAGAGGCTGGAGGAGGTTACAGAGATAGGGAGGGGTGTGGGGCTGGAGGAGGTTACAGAGATATGGAGGGGTGTAGGGTCTGGAGGAGGATAAAGAGAAAGGGAAGGGTGTAGGGGCTGGAGGAGGTTACACAGACAGGGAGGGGTGTATGGGGTGGAGGGGGTTACAGAGATAGGGAGGGATGAGAGTCTGTAGGGGGTTACAGAGATAGGGAGGGAGTTACAGAAATAGAGAGGGTTGCAGGAGCTTGAGGATTTTTCAGAGATAGGGAGGGATGAGAGGCTGGAGGGGGTTACAGAGATAGAGAGGGATGTAGGTGCTGGAGGAGGTTACAGAGATAGGGAGGGGTGTAGGGGCTGGAGGGGGTTAGAGAGATAGGAAATTACAGAGATAGAGAGGGAGTTACAGAGATAAGGAGGGGTGTAGGAGCTGAGGAGGTTACAGAGATAGGGAGGGGTGTAGGAACCAGAGGAGGTTACAGAGATAGGGAGTGGTATAGGGGCTGGAGGAGGTTACAGAGATAGGGAGGGGTGTACAGGCATGAGGAGGTTACAGATATAGCAAGGGGTGTAGGGGCTGGAGGAGGTTACAGAGATAGGGAGGGGTGTAGGGGCTGTAGGATGTTACAGATATAGTGAGGGTTGTAGGGGCTGGAGGAGGTTACAGAGATAGGGAGAGGTGTGGTGGTTGGATGAGGTTACAGAGATAGGGAAGGTGTAGGGGCTGGAGGAGGTTACAGAAATAGGGAGGGGTGTTGGAGCTGGAGGGGGTTACAGATATAGGGAGGGTTGTAGGGGCTGGAGGAGGTTACAGAGATAGGGAGGGGTGTAGTGGTTGGATGAGCTTACAGAGATAGGGAAGGTGTAGGGGTTGAAGGAGGTTACAGAGATAGGGAGGGGTGTTGGAGCTGGAGGGGGTTACAGAGATAGGGAGGGATGAGAGTCTGGAGGGGGTTACCGAGATAGGGAGGGGTGTAGGGATTGGAGGAGGTTACAGAGATAGGGGTGTAGGGGCTGGAGGAGGTTACAGAGATAGGGAGGGATGAGAGGCTGGAGGGGGTTACAGAGATAGGGAAGCGTGTAGGGCTGGAGGAGGTTACAGAGATAGGGAGAGGAGTAGGGGATGGAGGAGGTTACAGGTATAGGGAGGGATGGGAGGCTGGTGCGGGATACAGAGATGGGGCCGGAGTTACAGAGATGGGGGGTGAGAGGCTGGAGGAGGTTACAGAGATAGGGCGGGGTGTAGGGGCTGGAGGATGTTACAGAGATAGGGATGGGTGTAGGGGTTGGAGGAGGTTACAAGGATAGAGCGGAGTGTAGGGACTGGAGGAGGTTACAGAGATAGGGGGAGGTGTAGGGGCTGGAGGAGGTTACGGAGATAGGGAGGGGTGAGATGCTGGAGGAGTTTAGAGAGATAGGGAGAGGTGTAGGAGCCGGAGGAGGTTACAGAGATATGGAGGGGTGTAGGGGCTGGAGGGGGTTAGAGAGATAGGAAATTACAGAGATAGAGAGGGAGTTACAGAGATAAGGAGGGGTGTAGGAGCTGAGGAGGTTACAGAGATAGGGAGGGGTGTAGGAACCAGAGGAGGTTACAGAGATAGGGAGTGGTGTAGGGGCTGGAGGAGGTTACAGAGATAGGGAGGGGTGTACAGGCATGAGGAGGTTACAGATATAGCAAGGGGTGTAGGGGCTGGAGGAGGTTACAGAGATAGGGAGGGGTGTAGGGGCTGTAGGAGGTTACAGATATAGTGAGGGTTGTAGGGGCTGGAGGAGGTTACAGAGATAGGGAGGGGTGTAGTGGTTGGATGAGGTTACAGAGATAGGGAAGGTGTAGGGGCTGGAGGTTACAGAGATAGGGAGGGGTGTTGGAGCTGGAGGGGGTTACAGAGATAGGGAGGGATGAGAGGCTGGAGGGGGTTACGGAGATTGGGAGGGGTGTAGGGATTGGAGGAGGTTACAGAGATAGGGGTGTAGGGGCTGGAGGTGGTTATAGGGAGGGGTGTAGGGGCTGGAGGAGGTTACAGAGATAGGGAGCGATGAGAGGCTGGAGGGGGTTACAGAGATAGGGAAGCGTGTAGGGCTGGAGGAGGTTACAGAGATAGGGAGAGGAGTAGGGGATGGAGGAGGTTACAGGTATAGGGAGGGATGGGAGGCTGGTGCGGGATACAGAGATGGGGCCGGAGTTACAGAGATGGGGGGTGAGAGGCTGGAGGAGGTTACAGAGATAGAGTGGGGTGTAGGGGCTGGAGGAGGTTACAGAGATAGGGAGGGGTGTAGGGGTTGGAGGATGTTACAAGGATAGAGCGGAGTGTAGGGACTGGAGGAGGTTACAGAGATAGGGGGAGGTGTAGGGGCTGGAGGAGGTTACGGAGACAGGGAGGGGAGTAGAGGCTGGAGGAGGTTACAGAGATAGTGAGGATTGTGGGTGCTGGAGGAGGGTACAGAGATAGGGAGGGGTGTAGAGGCTGGAGGAGGTTACAGAAATAGGGCGAGGTGTAGGGGCTAGACGAGGTTACAGAAATAGGGAGTGATCAGAGGCTGGAGGAGTTTACAGATCTAGGGTGGGATGGGAGGCTGTTGCAGGTTACAGAGATGGGGAGGGAGTTACAGAGATGGGGGCGTGAGAGGCTGGAGGAGGTTACAGAGATAGGGAGGGGTGTGGGGCTGGAGGAGGTTACAGAGATATGGAGGGGTGTAGGGTCTGGAGGAGGATAAAGAGAAAGGGAAGGGTGTAGGGGCTGGAGGAGGTTACACAGACAGGGAGGGGTGTATGGGGTGGAGGAGGTTACAGAGATAGGGAGGGATGAGAGTCTGGAGGGGGTTACAGAGATAGGGAGGGAGTTACAGAAATAGAGAGGGTTGTAGGAGCTTGAGGATTTTTCAGAGATAGGGAGGGATGAGAGGCTGGAGGGGGTTACAGAGATAGAGAGGGATGTAGGTGCTGGAGGAGGTTACAGAGATAGGGAGGGGTGTAGGGGCTGGAGGAGGTTACACAGACAGGGAGGGGTTTATGGGCTGGAGGAGGTTACAGAGATAGGGAGGGATGAGAGACTGGAGGGTGTTCCAGAGAAAGGGAGGGTGTTACAGAGATAAGGATGGGTGTAGGGCTGGAGGAGGTTACAGAGATATGTAAGGATGTAGGGGCTGGAGGAGGTAACAGAGAAAGGGAGGGGTGTAGGGGCTGGAGGAGGGTACAGAGATAGGGAGGGGTGTAGGGGCTGGTGGAGGTTACAGAGATAGAGAGGGGTGCACAGGCATGAGGAGGTTACAGAGATAGCAAGGGGTGTAGGGGCTGGAGGAGGTTACTGAGATAGGGAGGGCTGTAGGGGTTGGAGGAGGTTACAGGGATAGGGAGGAGTGTATGGACTGGAGGAGGTTATAGAGATAGGGTGGGGTGTAGGGCTGGAGGAGGTTACAGAGATAGGGAGGGATGAGAGGATGGTGGGGGTTACAGAGATAGGGAGGGAGTAACAGAAATATGGAGGGTTGTAGGGGCCGGAGGAGGTTACTGAGTAGGAAGGGGTGTAGGAGCTGGTGGAGGTTACAGAGATAGGGCGGGGTGTAGAGGCTGTAGGAGGGTACAGAGATAGGGAGGGGTGTAGGGGCTGGTGGAGGTTACAGAGATAGGGAGGGGTGTAGGGGCTGGTGGAGGTTACAGAGATAGGGAGGGGTGTAGGGGCTGGAGTAGGTTACAGAGATAGGGAGGGATGGGAGGCTGGTGCGGGTTACAGAGATGGGGAGGTAGTTACAGAGATGGTGGTGTGAGAGCCTGGAGGAGGTTACAGAGATCGGGAGGAGTGTAGGGGCTGGAGGAGGTTACAGAGATCGGGAGGAGTGTAGGGGCTGGAGGAGGTTACAGAGATTGGGGGAGGGGAAGGGGCTGGAGGAGGTTACAGAGATTGGGGGAGGTGTAGGGGCTGGAGGAGGTTAGAGAGATAGGGAGCAATGAGAGTCTGGAGGGTGTGACAGAGATTGGGAAGCGTGTAGGTCTGTAGGAGATTACACAGCAAGGGAGAGATGTAGGGGCTGGAGGAGGTTACAGATATAGGGATGGATGTGAGGCTGGTGCAAGGTACAGAGATGGGGCGGGTGTTACAGAGATGGGGGTTGAGAGGCTGGAGGAGGTTACAGAGATTGGGGGAGGTGTAGGGGCTGGAGGAGGTTAGAGAGATAGGGAGCGATGAGAGTCTGGAGGGGGTGACAGAGATAGGGAAGCGTGTAGGGCTGGAGGAGATTACACAGCAAGGGAGAGATGAAGGGGCTGGAGGAGGTTACAGATAAAGGGATGGATGTGAGGCTGGTGCAAGATACCGAGATGGGGCGGGTGTTACAGAGATGGGGGTTGAGAGGCTGGAGGAGGTTACAGAGATTGGGGGAGGTGTAGGGTCTGGAGGAGGTTAGAGAGATAGGGAGCGATGAGAGTCTGGAGGGGGTGACAGAGATAGGGAAGCGTGTAGGTCTGGAGGAGATTACACAGCAAGGGAGAGATGTAGGGGCTGGAGGAGGTTACAGATATAGGGATGGATGTGAGGCTGGTGCAAGGTACAGAGATGGGGCGGGTGTTACAGAGATGGGGGTTGAGAGGCTGGAGGAGGTTACAGAGATTGGGGGAGGTGTAGGGGCTGGAGGAGGTTAGAGAGATAGGGAGCGATGAGAGTCTGGAGGGGGTGACAGAGATAGGGAAGCGTGTAGGGCTGGAGGAGATTACACAGCAAGGGAGAGATGTAGGGGCTGGAGGAGGTTACAGATAAAGGGATGGATGTGAGGCTGGTGCAAGATACCGAGATGGGGCGGGTGTTACAGAGATGGGGGTTGAGAGGCTGGAGGAGGTTACAGAGATTGGGGGAGGTGTAGGGTCTGGAGGAGGTTAGAGAGATAGGGAGCGATGAGAGTCTGGAGGGGGTGACAGAGATAGGGAAGCGTGTAGGTCTGGAGGAGATTACACAGCAAGGGAGAGATGTAGGGGCTGGAGGAGGTTACAGATATAGGGATGGATGTGAGGCTGGTGCAAGGTACAGAGATGGGGCGGGTGTTACAGAGATGGGGGTTGAGAGGCTGGAGGAGGTTACAGAGATTGGGGGAGGTGTAGGGGCTGGAGGAGGTTAGAGAGATAGGGAGCGATGAGAGTCTGGAGGGGGTGACAGAGATAGGGAAGCGTGTAGGGCTGGAGGAGATTACACAGCAAGGGAGAGATGTAGGGGCTGGAGGAGGTTACAGATAAAGGGATGGATGTGAGGCTGGTGCAAGATACCGAGATGGGGCGGGTGTTACAGAGATGGGGGTTGAGAGGCTGGAGGAGGTTACAGAGATTGGGGGAGGTGTAGGGTCTGGAGGAGGTTAGAGAGATAGGGAGCGATGAGAGTCTGGAGGGGGTGACAGAGATAGGGAAGCGTGTAGGGCTGGAGGAGATTACACAGCAAGGGAGAGATGTAGGGGCTGGAGGAGGTTACAGATATAGGGAGGGATGTGAGGCTGGTGCAAGGTACAGAGATGGGGCGGGTGTTACAGAGATGGGGGATGAGAGGCTGGAGGAGGTTACAGAGATTGGGGGAGGTGTAGGGTCTGGAGGAGGTTAGAGAGATAGGGAGCGATGAGAGTCTGGAGGGGGTGACAGAGATAGGGAAGCGTGTAGGGCTGGAGGAGATTACACAGCAAGGGAGAGATGTAGGGGCTGGAGGAGGTTACAGATATAGGGAGGGATGTGAGGCTGGTGCAAGGTACAGAGATGGGGCGGGTGTTACAGAGATGGGGGATGAGAGGCTGGAGGAGGTTACAGAGATAGGGCGTGGTGTAGGGGCTGGAGGTGGTTACAGAGATAGGGAGGGTTGTAGGGGTTGGAGGAGGTTACAGGGATAGGGAGGAGTGTCGGGATTGGAGGAGGTTACAGAGATAGGGAGGGGTGTAGGGGCTGGAGGAGGTTACAGAGATAGAGAGGGATGACAGGATGGAGGGGGCAACAGTGTTAGGGAGGGAGTTACAGAAATAGGGAGGGGTGTACGGGCTGGAGGAGTTTACAGAGATAGGAAGTTACAGAGATAGGGAGGGTTGTAGGGGCTGGAGGAGTGGACAGAGATAGGGAGGGGTGTACAGGCATGAGGAGGTTACAGATATAGCAAGGGGTGTAGGGGCTGGAGGAGGTTACAGAGATTGGGAGGGGTGTAGGGGCTGTAGGATGTTACAGATATAGTGAGGGTTGTAGGGGCTGGAGGAGGTTACAGAGATAGGGAGGGGTGTGGTGGTTGGATGAGTTTACAGAGATAGGGAAGGTGTAGGGGCTGGAGGAGGTTACAGAGATAGGGAGGGGTGTTGGAGCTGGAGGGGGTTACAGATATAGGGAGGGTTGTAGGGGCTGGAGGAGGTTACAGAGATAGGGAGGGGTGTAGTGGTTGGATGAGGTTACAGAGATAGGGAAGGTGTAGGTGTTGAAGGAGGTTACAGAGATAGGGAGGGGTGTTGGAGCTGGAGGGGGTTACAGAGATAGGGAGCAATGAGAGTCTGGAGGGGGTGACAGAGATAGGGAAGCGTGTAGGTCTGGAGGAGATTACACAGCAAGGGAGAGATGTAGGGGCTGGAGGAGTTTACAGATATAGGGATGGATGTGAGGCTGGTGCAAGGTACAGAGATGGGGCGGGTGTTACAGAGATGGGGGTTGAGAGGCTGGAGGAGGTTACAGAGATTGGGGGAGGTGTAGGGGCTGGAGGAGGTTAGAGAGATAGGGAGTGATGAGAGTCTGGAGGGGGTGACAGAGATAGGGAAGCGTGTAGGGCTGGAGGAGATTACACAGCAAGGGAGAGATGTAGGGGCTGGAGGAGGTTACAGATATAGGGAGGGATGTGAGGCTGGTGCAAGGTACCGAGATGGGGCGGGTGTTACCGAGATAGGGAGGGGTGTAGGGATTGGAGGAGGTTACAGAGATAGGGGTGTAGGGGCTGGAGGTGGTTATAGGGAGGGGAGTAGGGGCAGGAGGAGGTTACAGAGATAGGGAGCGATGAGAGGCTGGAGGGGGTTACAGAGATAGGGAAGCGTGTCGGGCTGGAGGAGGTTACAGAGATAGGGAGAGGAGTAGGGGATGGAGGAGGTTACAGGTATAGGGAGGGATGGGAGGCTGGTGCGGGATACAGAGATGGGGCCGGAGTTACAGAGATGGGGGGTGAGAGGCTGGAGGAGGTTACAGAGATAGGGTGGGGTGTAGGGGCTGGAGGAGGTTACAGAGATAGGGAGGGGTGTAGGGGTTGGAGGAGGTTACAAGGATAGAGAGGAGTGTAGGGACTGGAGGAGGTTACAGAGATAGGGGGAGGTGTAGGGGCTGGAGGAGGTTACGGAGATAGGGAGGGGTGAGAGGCTGGAGGAGTTTAGAGAAATAGGGAGAGGTGTAGGAGCCGGGGGAGGTTACAGAGATATGGAGGGGTATAGGGGCTGGAGGGGGTTACAGAGATAGAGAGGGGTGTACAGGCATGAGGAGGTTACAGAGATAGCAAGGGGTGTAGGGGCTGGAGGAGGTTACTGAGATAGGGAGGGCTGTAGGGGTTGGAGGAGGTTACAGGGATAGGGAGGAGTGTATGGACTGGAGGAGGTTATAGAGATAGGGTGGGGTGTAGGGCTGGAGGAGGTTACAGAGATAGGGAGGGATGAGAGGATGGTGGGTGTTACAGAGATAGGGAGGGAGTGACTTAAATAAGGAGGGTTGTAGGGGCCGGAGGAGGTTACTGAGATAGGAATTTACAAAGATAGGGAGGGATGTAGGAGCTGGTGGAGGTTACAGAGATAGGGCGGGGTGTAGAGGCTGTAGGAGGTTACAGAGATAGTGAGGATTGTGGGTGCTGGAGGAGGTTACAGAGATAGGGAGAGGTGTAGGGGCTGGAGGAGTTTACAGAAATAGGGAGAGGTTTAGGGGCTAGAGGAGGTTACAGAAATAGGGAGTGATCAGAGGCTGGAGGAGTTTACAGATCTAGGGTGGGATGGGAGGCTGTTGCAGGTTACAGAGATGGGGAGGGAGTTACAGAGATGGGGGCGTGAGAGGCTGGAGGAGGTTACAGAGATAGGGAGGGGTGTAGGGGCTGGAGGAGGTTACAGATATAGGGAAGGGCGTAGGGGCTGGAGGAAGTTACTGAGATAGGGAGTGGTGTGGGGCTGGAGTGGGTTACAGAGATATGGAGGGGTGTAGGGGCTGGAGGAGGTTACACAGACAGGGAGGGGTGTATGGGCTGGTGGAGGTTACAGAGATAGGGAGGGATGAGAGTCTGGAGGGGGTTACAGAGATAGGGAGGGAGTTACAGAAATAGAGAGGGTTGTAGGAGCTTGAGGAGTTTTCAGAGATAGGGAGGGATGAGAGGCTGGAGGGGGTTACAGAGATAGAGAGGGATGTAGGTGCTGGAGGAGGTTACAGAGATAGGGAGGGGTGTAGGGGCTGGAGGAGGTTACACAGACAGGGAGGGGTGTATGGGCTGGAGGAGGTTACAGAGATAGGGAGGGATGAGAGACTGGAGGGTGTTCCAGAGAAAGGGAGGGTGTTACAGAGATAAGGATGGGTGTAGGGCTGGAGGAGGTTACAGAGATATGTAAGGATGTAGGGGCTGGAGGAGGTAACAGAGAAAGGGAGGGGTGTAGGGGCTGGAGGAGGGTACAGAGATAGGGAGGGGTGCACAGGCATGAGGAGGTTACAGAGATAGCAAGGGGTGTAGGGGCTGGAGGAGGTTACTGAGATAGGGAGGGCTGTAGGGGTTGGAGGAGGTTACAGGGATAGGGAGGAGTGTATGGACTGGAGGAGGTTATAGAGATAGGGTGGGGTGTAGGGCTGGAGGAGGTTACAGAGATAGGGAGGGATGAGAGGATGGTGGGGGTTACAGAGATAGGGAGGGAGTAACAGAAATATGGAGGGTTGTAGGGGCCGGAGGAGGTTACTGAGTAGGAAGGGGTGTAGGAGCTGGTGGAGGTTACAGAGATAGGGCGGGGTGTAGAGGCTGTAGGAGGGTACAGAGATAGGGAGGGGTGTAGGGGCTGGTGGAGGTTACAGAGATAGGGAGGGGTGTAGGGGCTGGTGGAGGTTACAGAGATAGGGAGGGGTGTAGGAGCTTGAGGTGGTTACAGAGATAGGGAGGGGTGTAGGGGCTGGAGGAAGTTACAGAGATAGGGAGGGGTGTAGGAGCTGGAGGTGGTTACAGAGATAGGGAGGGGTGTAGGGGCTGGAGTAGGTTACAGAGATAGGGAGGGATGGGAGGCTGGTGCGGGTTACAGAGATGGGGAGGTAGTTACAGAGATGGTGGTGTGAGAGCCTGGAGGAGGTTACAGAGATCGGGAGGAGTGTAGGGGCTGGAGGAGGTTACAGAGATTGGGGGAGGTGTAGGGGCTGGAGGAGGTTAGAGAGATAGGGAGCAATGAGAGTCTGGAGGGGGTGACAGAGATAGGGAAGCGTGTAGGTCTGGAGGAGATTACACAGCAAGGGAGAGATGTAGGGGCTGGAGGAGGTTACAGATATAGGGATGGATGTGAGGCTGGTGCAAGGTACAGAGATGGGGCGGGTGTTACAGAGATGGGGGTTGAGAGGCTGGAGGAGGTTACAGAGATTGGGGGAGGTGTAGGGGCTGGAGGAGGTTAGAGAGATAGGGAGCGATGAGAGTCTGGAGGGGGTGACAGAGATAGGGAAGCGTGTAGGGCTGGAGGAGATTACACAGCAAGGGAGAGATGTAGGGGCTGGAGGAGGTTACAGATATAGGGATGGATGTGAGGCTGGTGCAAGGTACCGAGATGGGGCGGGTGTTACCGAGATAGGGAGGGGTGTAGGGATTGGAGGAGGTTACAGAGATAGGGGTGTAGGGGCTGGAGGTGGTTATAGGGAGGGGAGTAGGGGCAGGAGGAGGTTACAGAGATAGGGAGCGATGAGAGGCTGGAGGGGGTTACAGAGATAGGGAAGCGTGTCGGGCTGGAGGAGGTTACAGAGATAGGGAGAGGAGTAGGGGATGGAGGAGGTTACAGGTATAGGGAGGGATGGGAGGCTGGTGCGGGATACAGAGATGGGGCCGGAGTTATAGAGATGGGGGGTGAGAGGCTGGAGGAGGTTACAGAGATAGGGTGGGGTGTAGGGGCTGGAGGAGGTTACAGAGATAGGGAGGGGTGTAGGGGTTGGAGGAGGTTACAAGGATAGAGCGGAGTGTAGGGACTGGAGGAGGTTACAGAGATAGGGGGAGGTGTAGGGGCTGGAGGAGGTTACGGAGATAGGGAGGGGTGAGAGGCTGGAGGAGTTTAGAGAAATAGGGAGAGGTGTAGGAGCCGGGGGAGGTTACAGAGATATGGAGGGGTATAGGGGCTGGAGGGGGTTACAGAGATAGAGAGGGGTGTACAGGCATGAGGAGGTTACAGAGATAGCAAGGGGTGTAGGGGCTGGAGGAGGTTACTGAGATAGGGAGGGCTGTAGGGGTTGGAGGAGGTTACAGGGATAGGGAGGAGTGTAGGAACCAGAGGAGGTTACAGAGATAGGGAGTGGTGTAGGGGCTGGAGGAGGTTACAGAGATAGAGAGGGGTGTACAGGCATGAGGAGGTTACAGAGATAGCAAGGGGTGTAGGGGCTGGAGGAGGTTACTGAGATAGGGAGGGCTGTAGGGGTTGGAGGAGGTTACAGGGATAGGGAGGAGTGTATGGACTGGAGGAGGTTATAGAGATAGGGTGGGGTGTAGGGCTGGAGGAGGTTACAGAGATAGGGAGGGATGAGAGGATGGTGGGTGTTACAGAGATAGGGAGGGAGTGACTTAAATAAGGAGGGTTGTAGGGGCCGGAGGAGGTTACTGAGATAGGAAGTTACAAAGATAGGGAGGGATGTAGGAGCTGGTGGAGGTTACAGAGATAGGGCGGGGTGTAGAGGCTGTAGGAGGTTACAGAGATAGTGAGGATTGTGGGTGCTGGAGGAGGTTACAGAGATAGGGAGAGGTGTAGGGGCTGGAGGAGTTTACAGAAATAGGGAGAGGTTTAGGGGCTAGAGGAGGTTACAGAAATAGGGAGTGATCAGAGGCTGGAGGCGTTTACAGATCTAGGGTGGGATGGGAGGCTGTTGCAGGTTACAGAGATGGGGAGGGAGTTACAGAGATGGGGGCGTGAGAGGCTGGAGGAGGTTACAGAGATAGGGAGGGGTGTAGGGGCTGGAGGAGGTTACAGATATAGGGAAGGGCGTAGGGGCTGGAGGAAGTTACTGAGATAGGGAGTGGTGTGGGGCTGGAGTGGGTTACAGAGATATGGAGGGATGTAGGTGCTGGAGGAGGTTACAGAGATAGGGAGGGGTGTAGGGGCTGGAGGAGGTTACACAGACAGGGAGGGGTGTATGGGCTGGAGGAGGTTACAGAGATAGGGAGGGATGAGAGACTGGAGGGTGTTCCAGAGAAAGGGAGGGTGTTACAGAGATAAGGATGGGTGTAGGGCTGGAGGAGGTTACAGAGATATGTAAGGATGTAGGGGCTGGAGGAGGGTACAGAGATAGGGAGGGGTGCACAGGCATGAGGAGGTTACAGAGATAGCAAGGGGTGTAGGGGCTGGAGGAGGTTACTGAGATAGGGAGGGCTGTAGGGGTTGGAGGAGGTTACAGGGATAGGGAGGAGTGTATGGACTGGAGGAGGTTATAGAGATAGGGTGGGGTGTAGGGCTGGAGGAGGTTACAGAGATAGGGAGGGATGAGAGGATGGTGGGGGTTACAGAGATAGGGAGGGAGTAACAGAAATATGGAGGGTTGTAGGGGCCGGAGGAGGTTACTGAGTAGGAAGGGGTGAAGGAGCTGGTGGAGGTTACAGAGATAGGGCGGGGTGTAGAGGCTGTAGGAGGGTACAGAGATAGGGAGGGGTGTAGGGGCTGGTGGAGGTTACAGAGATAGGGAGGGGTGTAGGGGCTGGTGGAGGTTACAGAGATAGGGAGGGGTGTAGGAGCTTGAGGTGGTTACAGAGATAGGGAGGGGTGTAGGGGCTGGAGGAAGTTACAGAGATAGGGAGGGGTGTAGGAGCTGGAGGTGGTTACAGAGATAGGGAGGGGTGTAGGGGCTGGAGTAGGTTACAGAGATAGGGAGGGATGGGAGGCTGGTGCGGGTTACAGAGATGGGGAGGTAGTTACAGAGATGGTGGTGTGAGAGCCTGGAGGAGGTTACAGAGATCGGGAGGAGTGTAGGGGCTGGAGGAGGTTACAGAGATTGGGGGAGGTGTAGGGGCTGGAGGAGGTTAGAGAGATAGGGAGCAATGAGAGTCTGGAGGGGGTGACAGAGATAGGGAAGCGTGTAGGTCTGGAGGAGATTACACAGCAAGGGAGAGATGTAGGGGCTGGAGGAGATTACAGATATAGGGATGGATGTGAGGCTGGTGCAAGGTACAGAGATGGGGCGGGTGTTACAGAGATGGGGGTTGAGAGGCTGGAGGAGGTTACAGAGATTGGGGGAGGTGTAGGGGCTGGAGGAGGTTAGAGAGATAGGGAGCGATGAGAGTCTGGAGGGGGTGACAGAGATAGGGAAGCGTGTAGGGCTGGAGGAGATTACACAGCAAGGGAGAGATGTAGGGGCTGGAGGAGGTTACAGATATAGGGATGGATGTGAGGCTGGTGCAAGGTACCGAGATGGGGCGCGTGTTACAGAGATGGGGGTTGAGAGGCTGGAGGAGGTTACAGAGATTGGGGGAGGTGTAGGGTGTGGAGGAGGTTAGAGAGATAGGGAGCGATGAGAGTCTGGAGGGGGTGACAGAGATAGGGAAGCGTGTAGGGCTGGAGGAGATTACACAGCAAGGGAGAGATGTAGGGGCTGGAGGAGGTTACAGATATAGGGAGGGATGTGAGGCTGGTGCAAGGTACAGAGATGGGGCGGGTGTTACAGAGATGGGGGATGAGAGGCTGGAGGAGGTTACAGAGATAGGGCGTGGTGTAGGGGCTGGAGGTGGTTACAGAGATAGGGAGGGTTGTAGGGGTTGGAGGAGGTTACAGGGATAGGGAGGAGTGTCGGGACTGGAGGAGGTTACAGAGATAGGGAGGGGTGTAGGGGCTGGAGGAGGTTACAGAGATAGAGAGGGATGAGAGGATGGAGGGGGCAACAGAGTTAGGGAGGGAGTTACAGAAATAGGGAGGGGTGTTCGGGCTGGAGGAGGTTACAGAGATAGGAAGTTACAGAGATAGGGAGGGTTGTAGGGGCTGGAGGAGTGTACAGAGATAGGGAGGGGTGTACAGGCATGAGGAGGTTACAGATATAGCAAGGGGTGTAGGGGCTGGAGGAGGTTACAGAGATAGGGAGGGGTGTAGGGGCTGTAGGATGTTACAGATATAGTGAGGGTTGTAGGGGCTGGAGGAGGTTACAGAGATAGGGAGGGGTGTGGTGGTTGGATGAGGTTACAGAGATAGGGAAGGTGTAGGGGCTGGAGGAGGTTACAGAGATAGGGAGGGGTGTTGGAGCTGGAGGGGGTTACAGATATAGGGAGGGTTGTAGGGGCTGGAGGAGGTTACAGAGATAGGGAGGGGTGTAGTGGTTGGATGAGGTTACAGAGATAGGGAAGGTGTAGGGGTTGAAGGAGGTTACAGAGATAGGGAGGGGTGTTGGAGCTGGAGGGGGTTACAGAGATAGGATGAGAGGCTGGAGGGGGTTACCGAGATAGGGAGGGGTGTAGGGATTGGAGGAGGTTACAGAGATAGGGGTGTAGGGGCTGGAGGTGGTTACAGAGATAGGGAGGGGAGTAGGGGCAGGAGGAGGTTACAGAGATAGGGAGCGATGAGAGGCTGGAGGGGGTTACAGAGATAGGGAAGCGTGTAGGGCTGGAGGAGGTTACAGAGATAGGGAGAGGAGTAGGGGATGGAGGAGGTTACAGGTATAGGGAGGGATGGGAGGCTGGTGCGGGATACAGAGATGGGGCCGGAGTTACAGAGATGGGGGGTGAGAGGCTGGAGGAGGTTACAGAGATAGGGCGGGGTGTAGGGGCTGGAGGATGTTACAGAGATAGGGAGGGGTGTAGGGGTTGGAGGAGGTTACAAGGATAGAGCGGAGTGTAGGGACTGGAGGAGGTTACAGAGATAGGGGGAGGTGTAGGGGCTGGAGGAGGTTACGGAGATAGGGAGGGGTGAGAGGCTGGAGGAGTTTAGAGAGATAGGGAGAGGTGTAGGAGCCGGAGGAGGTTACAGAGATATGGAGGGGTGTAGGGGCTGGAGGGGGTTAGAGAGATAGGAAATTACAGAGATAGAGAGGGAGTTACAGAGATAAGGAGGGGTGTAGGAGCTGAGGAGGTTACAGAGATAGGGAGGGGTGTAGGAACCAGAGGAGGTTACAGAGATAGGGAGTGGTGTAGGGGCTGGAGGAGGTTACAGAGATAGGGAGGGGTGTACAGGCATGAGGAGGTTACAGATATAGCAAGGGGTGTAGGGGCTGGAGGAGGTTACAGAGATAGGGAGGGGTGTTGGAGCTGGAGGGGGTTACAGATATAGGGAGGGTTGTAGGGGCTGGAGGAGGTTACAGAGATAGGGAGGGGTGTAGTGGTTGAATGAGGTTACAGAGATAGGGAAGGTGTAGGGGTTGAAGGAGGTTACAGAGATAGGGAGGGGTGTTGCAGCTGGAGGGGGTTACAGAGATAGGGAGGGATGAGAGGCTGGAGGGGGTTACCGAGATAGGGAGGGGTGTAGGGATTGGAGGAGGTTACAGAGATAGGGGTGTAGGGGCTGGAGGTGGTTACAGAGATAGGGAGGGGAGTAGGGGCAGGAGGAGGTTACAGAGATAGGGAGCGATGAGAGGCTGGAGGGGGTTACAGAGATAGGGAAGCGTGTAGGGCTGGAGGAGGTTACAGAGATAGGGAGAGGAGTAGGGGATGGAGGAGGTTACAGGTATAGGGAGGGATGGGAGGCTGGTGCGGGATACAGAGATGGGGCCGGAGTTACAGAGATGGGGGGTGAGAGGCTGGAGGAGGTTACAGAGATAGGGCGGGGTGTAGGGGCTGGAGGATGTTACAGAGATAGGGAGGGGTGTAGGGGTTGGAGGGGGTTACAGAGATAGAGAGGGGTGTACAGGCATGAGGAGGTTACAGAGATAGCAAGGGGTGTAGGGGCTGGAGGAGGTTACTGAGATAGGGAGGGCTGTAGGGGTTGGAGGAGGTTACAGGGATAGGGAGGAGTGTAGGAACCAGAGGAGGTTACAGAGATAGGGAGTGGTGTAGGGGCTGGAGGAGGTTATAGAGATAGGGAGGGATGAGAGGATGGTGGGTGTTACAGAGATAGGGAGGGAGTGACTTAAATAAGGAGGGTCGTAGGGGCCGGAGGACGTTACTGAGATAGGAAGTTACAAAGATAGGGAGGGATGTAGGAGCTGGTGGAGGTTACAGAGATAGGGCGGGGTGTAGAGGCTGTAGGAGGTTACAGAGATAGTGAGGATTGTGGGTGCTGGAGGAGGGTACAGAGATAGGGAGGGGTGTAGAGGCTGGAGGAGGTTACAGAAATAGGGAGAGGTGTAGGGGCCGGAGGAGGTTACAGAAATAGGGAGTGATCAGAGGCTGGAGGAGTTTACAGATCTAGGGTGGGATGGGAGGCTGTTGCAGGTTACAGAATGGGGAGGGAGTTACAGAGATGGGGGCGTGAGAGGCTGGAGGAGGTTACAGAGATAGGGAGGGGTGTAGGGGCTGGAGGAGGTTACAGATATAGGGAAGGGCGTAGGGGCTGGAGGAAGTTACTGAGATAGGGAGGGGTGTGGGGCTGGAGTGGGTTACAGAGAAAGGGAAGGGTGTAGGGGCTGGAGGAGGTTACACAGACAGGGAGGGGTGTATGGGGTGGAGGAGGTTACAGAGATAGGGAGGGATGAGAGTCTGGAGGGGGTTACAGAGATAGGGAGGGAGTTACAGAAATAGAGAGGGTTGTAGGAGCTTGAGGATTTTTCAGAGATAGGGAGGGATGAGAGGCTGGAGGGGGTTACAGAGATAGAGAGGGATGTAGGTGCTGGAGGAGGTTACAGAGATAGGGAGGGGTGTAGGGGCTGGAGGAGGTTACAGAGATAGGGAGGGATGAGAGTCTGGAGGGGGTTACAGAGATAGGGAGGGAGTTACAGAAATAGAGAGGGTTGTAGGAGCTTGAGGATTTTTCAGAGATAGGGAGGGATGAGAGGCTGGAGGGGGTTACAGAGATAGAGAGGGATGTAGGTGCTGGAGGAGGTTACAGAGATAGGGAGGGGTGTAGGGGCTGGAGGAGGTTACGCAGACAGGGAGGGGTGTATGGGCTGGAGGAGGTTACAGAGATAGGGAGGGATGAGAGACTGGAGGGTGTTCCAGAGAAAGGGAGGGTGTTACAGAGATAAGGATGGGTGTAGGGCTGGAGGAGGTTACAGAGATATGTAAGGATGTAGGGGCTGGAGGAGGTAACAGAGAAAGGGAGGGGTGTAGGGGCTGGAGGAGGGTACAGAGATAGGGAGGGGTGTAGGGGCTGGTGGAGGTTACAGAGATAGAGAGGGGTGCACAGGCATGAGGAGGTTACAGAGATAGCAAGGGGTGTAGGGGCTGGAGGAGGTTACTGAGATAGGGAGGGCTGTAGGGGTTGGAGGAGGTTACAGGGATAGGGAGGAGTGTATGGACTGGAGGAGGTTATAGAGATAGGGTGGGGTGTAGGGCTTGAGGAGGTTACAGAGATAGGGAGGGCTGAGAGGATGGTGGGGGTTACAGAGATAGGGAGGGAGTAACAGAAATATGGAGGGTTGTAGGGGCCGGAGGAGGTTACTGAGTAGGAAGGGGTGTAGGGGCTGGTGGAGGTTACAGAGATAGGGAGGGGTGTAGGGGCTGGTGGAGGTTACAGAGATAGGGAGGGTTGTAGGGGTTGGAGGAGGTTACAGGGATAGGGAGGAGTGTCGGGACTGGAGGAGTTTACAGAGATAGGGAGGGGTGTAGGGGCTGGAGGAGGTTACAGAGATAGAGAGGGATGAGAGTATGGAGGGGGCAACAGAGTTAGGGAGGGAGTTACAGAAATAGGGAGGGGTGTACGGGCTGGAGGAGGTTACAGAGATAGGAAGTTACAGAGATAGGGAGGGTTGTAGGGGCTAGAGGAGTGTACAGAGATAGGGAGGGGTGTACAGGCATGAGGAGTTTACAGATATAGCAAGGGGTGTAGGGGCTGGAGGAGGTTACAGAGATATGGAGGGGTGTAGGGACTGTAGGATGTTACAGATATAGTGAGGGTTGTAGGGGCTGGAGGAGGTTACAGAGATAGGGAGGGGTGTGGTGGTTGGATGAGGTTACAGAGATAGGGAAGGTGTAGGGGCTGGAGGAGGTTACAGCGATAGGGAGGGGTGTTGGAGCTGGAGGGGGTTACAGATATAGGGAGGGTTGTCGGGGCTGGAGGAGGTTACAGAGATAGGGAGGGGTGTAGTGGTTGGATGAGGTTACAGAGATAGGGAAGGTGTAGGGGTTGAAGGAGGTTACAGAGATAGGGAGGGGTGTTGGAGCTGGAGGGGGTTACAGAGATAGGGAGGGATGAGAGGCTGGAGGGGGTTACCGAGATAGGGAGGGGTGTAGGGATTGGAGGAGGTTACAGAGATAGGGGTGTAGGGGCTGGAGGTGGTTACAGAGATAGGGAGGGGAGTAGTGGCAGGAGGAGGTTACAGAGATAGGGAGCGATGAGAGGCTGGAGGGGGTTACAGAGATAGGGAAGCGTGTAGGGCTGGAGGAGGTTACAGAGATAGGGAGAGGAGTAGGGGATGGAGGAGGTTACAGGTATAGGGAGGGATGGGAGGCTGGTGCGGGATACAGAGATGGGGCCGGAGTTACAGAGATGGGGGGTGAGAGGCTGGAGGAGGTTACAGAGATAGGGCGGGGTGTAGGGGCTGGAGGATGTTACAGAGATAGGGAGGGGTGTAGGGGTTGGAGGAGGTTACAAGGATAGAGCGGAGTGTAGGGACTGGAGGAGGTTACAGAGATAGGGGGAGGTGTAGGGGCTGGAGGAGGTTACGGAGATAGGGAGGGGTGAGAGGCTGGAGGAGTTTAGAGAGATAGGGAGAGGTGTAGGAGCCGGAGGAGGTTACAGAGATATGGAGGGGTGTAGGGGCTGGAGGGGGTTACAGAGATAGGAAATTACAGAGATAGAGAGGGAGTTACAGAGATAAGGAGGGGTGTAGGAGCTGAGGAGGTTACAGAGATAGGGAGGGGTGTAGGAATCAGAGGAGGTTACAGAGATAGGGAGTGGTGTAGGGGCTGGAGGAGGTTACAGAGATAGGGAGGGGTGTACAGGCATGAGGAGGTTACAGATATAGCAAGAGGTGTAGGGGCTGGAGGAGGTTACAGAGATAGGTAGGGGTGTAGGGGCTGTAGGAGGTTACAGATATAGTGAGGGTTGTAGGGGCTGGAGGAGGTTACAGAGATAGGGAGGGGTGTAGTGGTTGGATGAGGTTACAGAGATAGGGAAGGTGTAGGGGCTGGAGGAGGTTACAGAGATAGGGAGGGGTGTTGGAGCTGGAGGGGGTTACAGAGATAGGGAGGGATGAGAGGCTGGAGTGGGTTACGGAGATAGGGAGGGGTGTAGGGATTGGAGGAGGTTACAGAGATAGGGGTGTAGGGGCTGGAGGTGGTTATAGGGAGGGGTGTAGGGGCAGGAGGAGGTTACAGAGATAGGGAGCGATGAGTGGCTGGAGGGGGTTACAGAGATAGGGAAGCGTGTAGGGCTGGAGGAGGTTACAGAGATAGGGAGAGGAGTAGGGGATGGAGGAGGTTACAGGTATAGGGAGGGATGGGAGGCTGGTGCGGGATACAGAGATGGGGCCGGAGTTACAGAGATGGGGGGTGAGAGGCTGGAGGAGGTTACAGAGATAGGGTGGGGTGTAGGGGCTGGAGGAGGGTACAGAGATAGGGAGGGGTGTAGGGGCTGGTGGTGGTTACAGAGATAGAGAGGGGTGCACAGGCATGAGGAGGTTACAGAGATAGCAAGGGGTGTAGGGGCTGGAGGAGGTTACTGAGATAGGGAGGGCTGTAGGGGTTGGAGGAGGTTACAGGGATAGGGAGGAGTGTATGGACTGGAGGAGGTTATAGAGATAGGGTGGGGTGTAGGGCTGGAGGAGGTTACAGAGATAGGGAGGGATGAGAGGATAGTGGGGGTTACAGAGATAGGGAGGGAGTAACAGAAATATGGAGGGTTGTAGGGGCCGGAGGAGGTTACTGAGTAGGAAGGGGTGTAGGAGCTGGTGGAGGTTACAGAGATAGGGCGGGGTGTAGAGGCTGTAGGAGGGTACAGAGATAGGGAGGGGTGTAGGGGCTGGTGGAGGTTACAGAGATAGGGAGGGGTGTAGGGGCTGGTGGAGGTTACAGAGATAGGGAGGGGTGTAGGAGCTTGAGGTGGTTACAGAGATAGGGAGGGGTGTAGGGGCTGGAGGAATTTACAGAAATAGGGAGGGGTGTAGGAGCTGGAGGTGGTTACAGAGATAGGGAGGGGTGTAGGGGCTGGAGTAGGTTACAGAGATAGGGAGGGATGGGAGGCTGGTGCGGGTTACAGAGATGGGGAGGTAGTTACAGAGATGGTGGTGTGAGAGCCTGGAGGAGGTTACAGAGATCGGGAGGAGTGTAGGGGCTGGAGGAGGTTACAGAGATTGGGGGAGGTGTAGGGGCTGGAGGAGGTTAGAGAGATAGGGAGCAATGAGAGTCTGGAGGGGGTGACAGAGATAGGGAAGCGTGTAGGTCTGGAGGAGATTACACAGCAAGGGAGAGATGTAGGGGCTGGAGGAGGTTACAGATATAGGGATGGATGTGAGGCTGGTGCAAGGTACAGAGATGGGGCGGGTGTTACAGAGATGGGGGTTGAGAGGCTGGAGGAGGTTACAGAGATTGGGGGAGGTGTAGGGGCTGGAGGAGGTTAGAGAGATAGGGAGCGATGAGAGTCTGGAGGGGGTGACAGAGATAGGGAAGCGTGTAGGGCTGGAGGAGATTACACAGCAAGGGAGAGATGTAGGGGCTGGAGGAGGTTACAGATATAGGGAGGGATGTGAGGCTGGTGCAAGGTACAGAGATGGGGCGGGTGTTACAGAGATGGGGGATGAGAGGCTGGAGGAGGTTACAGAGATAGGGCGTGGTGTAGGGGCTGGAGGTGGTTACAGAGATAGGGAGGGTTGTAGGGGTTGGAGGAGGTTACAGGGATAGGGAGGAGTGTCGGGACTGGAGGAGGTTACAGAGATAGGGAGGGGTGTAGGGGCTGGAGGAGGTTACAGAGATAGAGAGGGATGAGAGGATGGAGGGGGCAACAGAGTTAGGGAGGGAGTTACAGAAATAGGGAGGGGTGTACGGGCTGGAGGAGGTTACAGAGATAGGAAGTTACAGAGATAGGGAGGGTTGTAGGGGCTGGAGGAGTGTACAGAGATAGGGAGGGGTGTACAGGCATGAGGAGGTTACAGATATAGCAAGGGGTGTAAGGGCTGGAGGAGGTTACAGAGATAGGGAGGGGTGTAGGGTCTGTAGGATGTTACAGATATAGTGAGGGTTGTAGGGGCTGGAGGAGGTTACAGAGATAGGGAGGGGTGTGGTGGTTGGATGAGGTTACAGAGATAGGGAAGGTGTAGGGGCTGGAGGAGGTTACAGAGATAGGGAGGGGTGTTGGAGCTGGAGGGGGTTACAGATATAGGGAGGGTTGTAGGGGCTGGAGGAGGTTACAGAGATAGGGAGGGGTGTAGTGGTTGGATGAGGTTACAGAGATAGGGAAGGTGTAGGGGTTGAAGGAGGTTACAGAGATAGGGAGGGGTGTTGGAGCTGGAGGGGGTTACAGAGATAGGGAGGGATGAGAGGCTGGAGGGGGTTACCGAGATAGGGAGGGGTGTAGGGATTGGAGGAGGTTACAGAGATAGGGGTGTAGGGGCTGGAGGTGGTTACAGAGATAGGGAGGGGAGTAGGGGCAGGAGGAGGTTACAGAGATAGGGAGCGATGAGAGGCTGGAGGGGGTTACAGAGATAGGGAAGCGTGTAGGGCTGGAGGAGGTTACAGAGATAGGGAGAGGAGTAGGGGATGGAGGAGGTTACAGGTATAGGGAGGGATGGGAGGCTGGTGCGGGATACAGAGATGGGGCCGGAGTTACAGAGATGGGGGGTGAGAGGCTGGAGGAGGTTACAGAGATAGGGCGGGGTGTAGGGGCTGGAGGATGTTACAGAGATAGGGAGGGGTGTAGGGGTTGGAGGAGGTTACAAGGATAGAGCGGAGTGTAGGGACTGGAGGAGGTTACAGAGATAGGGGGAGGTGTAGGGGCTGGAGGAGGTTACGGAGATAGGGAGGGGTGAGAGGCTGGAGGAGTTTAGAGAGATAGGGAGATGTGTAGGAGCCGGAGGAGGTTACAGAGATATGGAGGGGTGTAGGGGCTGGAGGGGGTTACAGAGATAGGAAATTACAGAGATAGAGAGGGAGTTACAGAGATAAGGAGGGGTGTAGGAGCTGAGGAGGTTACAGAGATAGGGAGGGGTGTAGGAACCAGAGGAGGTTACAGAGATAGGGAGTGGTGTAGGGGCTGGAGGAGGTTACAGAGATAGGGAGGGGTGTAGGGGCTGGAGGAGGTTACAGAGATAGAGAGGGATGAGAGGATGGAGGGGGCAACAGAGTTAGGGAGGGAGTTACAGAAATAGGGAGGGGTGTACGGGCTGGAGGAGGTTACAGAGATAGGAAGTTACAGAGATAGGGAGGGTTGTAGGGGCTGGAGGAGTGTACAGAGATAGGGAGAGGTTTAGGGGCTGGAGGAGGTTACAGAGATAGGGAGGGGTGTAGGGACTGGAGGAGGTTACAGAGATAGGGAGGGATGAGAGGCTGGAGGGTGTTACAGAGATAGAAAGGGGTGTAGGGGCTGGTGGTGGTTACAGAGATAGAGAGGGGTGCACAGGCATGAGGAGGTTACAGAGATAGCAAGGGGTGTAGGGGCTGGAGGAGGTTACTGAGATAGGGAGGGCTGTAGGGGTTGGAGGAGGTTACAGGGATAGGGAGGAGTGTATGGACTGGAGGAGGTTATAGAGATAGGGTGGGGTGTAGGGCTGGAGGAGGTTACAGAGATAGGGAGGGATGAGAGGATGGTGGGGGTTACAGAGATAGGGAGGGAGTAACAGAAATATGGAGGGTTGTAGGGGCCGGAGGAGGTTACTGAGTAGGAAGGGGTGTAGGAGCTGGTGGAGGTTACAGAGATAGGGCGGGGTGTAGAGGCTGTAGGAGGGTACAGAGATAGGGAGGGGTGTAGGGGCTGGTGGAGGTTACAGAGATAGGGAGGGGTGTAGGGGCTGGTGGAGGTTACAGAGATAGGGAGGGGTGTAGGAGCTTGAGGTGGTTACAGAGATAGGGAGGGGTGTAGGGGCTGGAGGAATTTACAGAAATAGGGAGGGGTGTAGGAGCTGGAGGTGGTTACAGAGATAGGGAGGGGTGTAGGGGCTGGAGTAGGTTACAGAGATAGGGAGGGATGGGAGGCTGGTGCGGGTTACAGAGATGGGGAGGTAGTTACAGAGATGGTGGTGTGAGAGCCTGGAGGAGGTTACAGAGATCGGGAGGAGTGTAGGGGCTGGAGGAGGTTACAGAGATTGGGGGAGGTGTAGGGGCTGGAGGAGGTTAGAGAGATAGGGAGCAATGAGAGTCTGGAGGGGGTGACAGAGATAGGGAAGCGTGTAGGTCTGGAGGAGATTACACAGCAAGGGAGAGATGTAGGGGCTGGAGGAGGTTACAGATATAGGGATGGATGTGAGGCTGGTGCAAGGTACAGAGATGGGGCGGGTGTTACAGAGATGGGGGTTGAGAGGCTGGAGGAGGTTACAGAGATTGGGGGAGGTGTAGGGGCTGGAGGAGGTTAGAGAGATAGGGAGCGATGAGAGTCTGGAGGGGGTGACAGAGATAGGGAAGCGTGTAGGGCTGGAGGAGATTACACAGCAAGGGAGAGATGTAGGGGCTGGAGGAGGTTACAGATATAGGGAGGGATGTGAGGCTGGTGCAAGGTACAGAGATGGGGCGGGTGTTACAGAGATGGGGGATGAGAGGCTGGAGGAGGTTACAGAGATAGGGCGTGGTGTAGGGGCTGGAGGTGGTTACAGAGATAGGGAGGGTTGTAGGGGTTGGAGGAGGTTACAGGGATAGGGAGGAGTGTCGGGACTGGAGGAGGTTACAGAGATAGGGAGGGGTGTAGGGGCTGGAGGAGGTTACAGAGATAGAGAGGGATGAGAGGATGGAGGGGGCAACAGAGTTAGGGAGGGAGTTACAGAAATAGGGAGGGGTGTACGGGCTGGAGGAGGTTACAGAGATAGGAAGTTACAGAGATAGGGAGGGTTGTAGGGGCTGGAGGAGTGTACAGAGATAGGGAGGGGTGTACAGGCATGAGGAGGTTACAGATATAGCAAGGGGTGTAAGGGCTGGAGGAGGTTACAGAGATAGGGAGGGGTGTAGGGTCTGTAGGATGTTACAGATATAGTGAGGGTTGTAGGGGCTGGAGGAGGTTACAGAGATAGGGAGGGGTGTGGTGGTTGGATGAGGTTACAGAGATAGGGAAGGTGTAGGGGCTGGAGGAGGTTACAGAGATAGGGAGGGGTGTTGGAGCTGGAGGGGGTTACAGATATAGGGAGGGTTGTAGGGGCTGGAGGAGGTTACAGAGATAGGGAGGGGTGTAGTGGTTGGATGAGGTTACAGAGATAGGGAAGGTGTAGGGGTTGAAGGAGGTTACAGAGATAGGGAGGGGTGTTGGAGCTGGAGGGGGTTACAGAGATAGGGAGGGATGAGAGGCTGGAGGGGGTTACCGAGATAGGGAGGGGTGTAGGGATTGGAGGAGGTTACAGAGATAGGGGTGTAGGGGCTGGAGGTGGTTACAGAGATAGGGAGGGGAGTAGGGGCAGGAGGAGGTTACAGAGATAGGGAGCGATGAGAGGCTGGAGGGGGTTACAGAGATAGGGAAGCGTGTAGGGCTGGAGGAGGTTACAGAGATAGGGAGAGGAGTAGGGGATGGAGGAGGTTACAGGTATAGGGAGGGATGGGAGGCTGGTGCGGGATACAGAGATGGGGCCGGAGTTACAGAGATGGGGGGTGAGAGGCTGGAGGAGGTTACAGAGATAGGGCGGGGTGTAGGGGCTGGAGGATGTTACAGAGATAGGGAGGGGTGTAGGGGTTGGAGGAGGTTACAAGGATAGAGCGGAGTGTAGGGACTGGAGGAGGTTACAGAGATAGGGGGAGGTGTAGGGGCTGGAGGAGGTTACGGAGATAGGGAGGGGTGAGAGGCTGGAGGAGTTTAGAGAGATAGGGAGATGTGTAGGAGCCGGAGGAGGTTACAGAGATATGGAGGGGTGTAGGGGCTGGAGGGGGTTACAGAGATAGGAAATTACAGAGATAGAGAGGGAGTTACAGAGATAAGGAGGGGTGTAGGAGCTGAGGAGGTTACAGAGATAGGGAGGGGTGTAGGAACCAGAGGAGGTTACAGAGATAGGGAGTGGTGTAGGGGCTGGAGGAGGTTACAGAGATAGGGAGGGGTGTAGGGGCTGGAGGAGGTTACAGAGATAGAGAGGGATGAGAGGATGGAGGGGGCAACAGAGTTAGGGAGGGAGTTACAGAAATAGGGAGGGGTGTACGGGCTGGAGGAGGTTACAGAGATAGGAAGTTACAGAAATAGGGAGGGTTGTAGGGGCTGGAGGAGTGTACAGAGATAGGGAGAGGTTTAGGGGCTGGAGGAGGTTACAGAGATAGGGAGGGGTGTAGGGACTGGAGGAGGTTACAGAGATAGGGAGGGATGAGAGGCTGGAGGGTGTTACAGAGATAGAAAGGGGTGTAGGGACTGGAGGAGGTTACAGAGTAAGGGAGTGATGAGAGGCTGGAGGGGGTTACAGAGAAAGGGAGGGAGTTACAGAGATAAGAGGGGTGTAGGTCTGGAGGAGGTTACAGAGATAGGGAGGGGTATAGGGGATGGAGGAGGGTACCCAGATAGGGAGGGGTGTAGGGGCTGGAGGAGGTTACAGAGATAGGGAGGGGTGTAGGGGCTGTAGGAGTTACAGATATAGGGAGGGTTGTAGGGGCTGGAGGAGGTTACAGAGACATGTAAGGATGTAGGGGCTGGAGGAGGTAACAGAGAAAGGGAGGGGTGTAGGGGCTGGAGGAGGGTACAGAGATAGGGAGGGGTGTAGGGGCTGGTGGAAGTTACAGAGATAGGGAGGGGTGTAGGGGCTGTAGGTTTTTACAGAGATAGGGAAGGTTGTAGGGGCTGGAGGAGGTTACAGAGATAGGGAGGGGTGTAGGGGCTGGAGGAAGTTACAGAGATAGGGAGGGGTGTAGGAGCTGGAGGTGGTTACAGAGATAGGGAGGGGTGTAGGGGCTGTAGGAGTTACAGATATAGGGAGGGTTGTAGGGGCTGGAGGAGGTTACAGAGATAGGGAGGGGTGTAGTGGTTGGATGAGGTTACAGAGATAGGGAAGGTGTAGGGGCTGGTGGAGGTTACAGAGATAGGGAGGGGTGTTGGAGCTGGAGGGGGTTACAGAGATAGGGAGGGATGAGAGGCTGGAGGGGGTTACGGAGATAGGGAGGGGTGTAGGGATTGGAGGAGGTTACAGAGATAGGGGTGTAGGAGCAGGAGGAGGTTACAGAGATAGGGAGCGATGAGAGGCTGGAGGGTGTTACAGAGATAGGGAAGCGTGTAGAGGCTGTAGGAGGTTACAGAGATACTGAGGATTGTGGGTGCTGGAGGAGGTTACAGAGATAGGGAGGGGTGTAAGAGCCAGAGGAGGTTACAGATATAGGGAGTGGTGCAGGGGCCGGAGTAGGTTACAGAGATAGGCAGGCGTGTAGGAGCCAGAGGAGGTTACAGAGATTAGGAGTGGTGCAGGGACTGGAGGAGGTTACAGAGATAGGGAGGGGTGTACGGGCTGGAGGAGGTTACATAGATAGGGAGGGGTGTAGAGGCTGGAGGAGGTTACAGAGATAGGGAGAGGTGTAGGGGCTGGAGGAGGTTACAGAAATAGGGAGTGATCAGAGGCTGGAGGAGTTTTCAGATCTAGGGTGGGATGGGAGGCTGTTGCAGGTTACAGAGATGGGGAGGGAGTTACAGAGATGGGGGAGTGAGAGGCTGGAGGAGGTTACAGAGATAGGGAGGGGTGTAGGTACTGGAGGAGGTTACAGAGATAGGGAGGGGTGTAGGGGCTGGAGGAGGTTACATATATAGGGAAGGGTGTAGGGGCTGGAGGAAGTTACTGAGATAGGGAGGCATGTAGGGGCTGGAGGAGGTTACAGAGATAGGGCGGGGTGTAGAGGCTGTAAGAGGTTACAGAGCTATGGAGGGGTGTAGGGTCTGGAGGAGGTTACAGAGATAGGGAGGGATGAGAGTCTGGAGAGGGTTACAGAGATAGGGAGGGAGTTACAGAATAGGGAGGGTTGTAGGAGCTTGAGGAGGTTACAGAGATAGGGAGGGATGAGAGGCTGGATGGGGTTACAGAGATAGAGAGGGGTGTAGCTGCTGGAGGAGGTTACAGAGATAGGGAGGGGTGTAGGGGCTGGAGGAGGTTACACAGACAGGGAGTGGTGTATGGGCTGGAGGAGGTTACAGAGATAGGGAGGGATGAGAGACTGGAGGGGGTTACAGAGAAAGGGAGGGAGTTACAGAGATAAGGATGGGTGTAGGGCTGGAGGAGGTTACAGAGACATGTAAGGATGTAGGGGCTGGAGGAGGTAACAGAGAAAGGGAGGGGTGTAGGGGCTGGAGGAGGGTACAGAGATAGGGAGGGGTGTAGGGGCTGGTGGAAGTTACAGAGATAGGGAGGGGTGTAGGGGCTTTAGGTTTTTACAGAGATAGGGAAGGTTGTAGGGGCTGGAGGAGGTTACAGAGATAGGGAGGGGTGTAGGGGCTGGAGGAAGTTACAGAGATAGGGAGGGGTGTAGGAGCTGGAGGTGGTTACAGAGATAGGGAGGGGTATATGGGCTGGAGGAGGTTACAGAGATCGGGAGGGATGGGAGGCTGGTGCGGGTTACAGAGATGGGGAGGTAGTTACAGAGATGGTGGGGTGAGAGCCTGGAGGAGGTTACAGAGATCGGGAGGAGTGTAGGGGCTGGAGGAGGTTACAGAGATTGGGGGAGGTGTAGGGGCTGGAGGAGGTTACAGAGATAGGGAGGGGTGTAGGGGCTGGAGGAGGTTACAGAGATAGGGAGGGGTGTAGGGGCTGGAGCTGGTTACAGAGATAGGGAGGGGTGTAGGGGCTGGAGGAGGTTAGAGAGATAGGGAGCGATGAGAGGCTGGAGGGGGTGACAGAGATAGGGAAGCGTGTAGGGCTGGAGGAGGTTACACAGCAAGGGAGAGGTGTAGGGGCTGGAGCAGGTTACAGATATAGGGAGTGATGTGAGTCTGGTGCAAGGTACAGTGATGGGGCAGGTGTTACAGAGATGGGGGTTGAGAGGCTGGAGGAGGTTACAGGGATAGGGAGGAGTGTAGGGACTGGAGGAAGTTACAGAGATAGGGAGGGGTGTAGGGGCTGGAGGAGGTTACAGAGATAGGGAGGGGTGTAGGGGCTGGAGGAGGTTACAGAGATAGGGAGGGATGAGAGGATGGAGGGGGCAACAGAGATAGGGAGGGAGTTACAGAAATAGGGTGGGTTGTAGGGGCTGGAGGAGGTTACAGAGATAGGAAGTTACAGAGATAGGGAGGGTTGTAGGGGCTGGAGGAGGTTACAGAGATAGGGAGTGATCAGAGGCTGGAGGAGGTTACAGAGATAGGGAGGGATGGGAGGCTGGTGCAGGTTACAGAGATGGGGAGGGATTTACAGAGATGGGGGGGGAAGAGGCTGGAGGAGGTTACAGAGATAGGGAGGGATGAGAGGCTGGAGGGTGTTACAGAGATAGAAAGGGGTGTAGGGGCTGGAGGAGGTTACAGAGATAGGGAGGGGTGCAGGGACTGGAGGAGGTTACAGAGAAAGGGAGGGATGAGAGGCTGGAGGGGGTTACAGAGAAAGGGAGGGAGTTACAGAGATAAGAGGGGTGTAGGTCTCGAGGAGGTTACAGAGATAGGGAGGAGTATAGGGGATGGAGGAGGGTACAGAGATAGTGAGGGGTGTAGGGGCTGGAGGAGGTTACAGAGATAGGGAGGGGTGTAGTGTTGGATGAGGTTACAGAGATAGGGAAGGTGTAGGGGCTCGTGGAGGTTACAGAGATAGGGAGGAGTGTTGGAGCTGGAACGGGTTACAGAGATAGGGAGGGATGAGAGGCTGGAGGGGGTTACCGAAATAGGCAGGGGTGTAGGGATTGGAGGAATGTACAGAGATAGGGGTGTAGGGGCTGGAGCTCGTTACAGAGATAGGGAGGGGTGTAGGGGCAGGAGGAGGTTACAGAGATAGGGAGCGATGAGAGGCTGGAGGGGGTTACAGAGATAGGGAAGCGTGTAGGGCTGGAGGAGGTTACAGAGATAGGGAGGGATGGGAGGCTGGTGCAGGGTACAGAGATGGGGCCGGAGTTACAGAGATAGGGCGGGGTATAGGGGCTGGAAGAGGTTACAGAGATAGGGAGGGGTGTAGGGGCTGTTGGAGGAGACAGATATAGGGAGGGATGGGAGGCTGGCGCGGGATACAGAGATGGGGCCGGAGTTACAGAGATGGTGGGGTGGGAGGCTGGAAGAGGTTACAGAGATAGGGCGGGGTGTAGGGGCTGGAGGAGGTTACAGAGATAGGGAGGGGTGTAGGGGTTGGAGGAGGTTACAAGGATAGAGAGGAATGTAGGGACTGGAGGAGGTTACAGAGATAGGGGGAGGTGTAGGGGCTGGAGGAAGTTCAGAGATATGGAGAGGGGTCGGGTCTGGAGGAGGTTACAGAGATAGGGAGCGATGAGAGGCTGGAGGAGGTTACAGAGATAGGGAGGCATGTAGGGGTTGGACGAGGTTACAGATTTAGGGAGGGGTCTAGGGACTGGAGGAGGTTACAGAGATAGGGAGGGGTGAGAGGCTAGAGGAGGTTACAGAGATAGGGTGAGGAGTAGGAGCCGGAGGAGGTTACAGAGATAGGGAGGGGTTCAGAGGCTGGAGGAGGTTACAGAGATAGGGAGGGATGTAGGGACTGGAGGAGGTGACAGAGATAGGGAGGGTGTAGGGACTAGAGGAGGTTACCGAGATAGGGAGGGTTTAGAGTCTGGAGGAGTTTAGAGAGATAGGGAGAGGTGTAGGAGCCGGAGGAGGTTACAGAGATAGGGAGGGGTGGAGGGGCTGGAGGAGGTTACAGAGATAGGAAATTACAGAGATAGAGAGGGAGTTACAGAGATGGGGAGGGGTGTAGGAACCAGAGGAGGTTACAGACATAGGGATTGTTGTAGGGGCTGGCGGAGGTTACAGAGATAAGGAGGGGTGTACGGGCATGAGGAGGTTACAGAGATAGCAAGGGTGTAGGGGCTGGAGGAGGTTACCGAGATAGGGAGGGCTGTTGGCGATGGAGGAGGTTACAGGGATAGGGAGGAGTGTATGGACTGGAGGAGGTTATAGAGATAGGGCGGGATGAGAGGATGGTGGGGGTTACAGAGATAGGGAGGGAGTTACAGAAATAAGGAGGGTTGTAGGGCCTGGAGGAGGTTACAGAGATAGGGAGGGTTGTAGGGGCTGGAGGAGGTTACAGAGTAGGAAGGGTTGTAGGAGCTGGAGGAGGTTACAGAGATAGGGAGGGATGTAGGGGCTGGACGATTTTATAGAAATAGGGAGGGGTGCAGGGGCTGGAGGAGGTTACAGAGATAGGGAGAGGTGTAGGGACTGGTGGAGGTTACAAAGATAGTGAGGGATGCTGGGGCTGGAGGTGGTTACAGAGATTGGGAGGGGTGTTGCGGCTGGAGGAGGTTACAGAGATAGGGAGTGGTGTAGGGGCTGGAGGGGGTTACAGAGAAAGGGAGGGGTGTAGGGGCTGGTGGAGGTTACAGAGATAGGAAGGGGTGTAGGGGCTGTAGGTGTTTACAGAGATAGGGAGGGATGAGAGACTGGAGGGGGTTACAGAGATAGGGAGACGTGTAGGGGCTGGAGGAGGTTACAGAGATATGGAGGGGTATAGGGGCTGGAGGTGGTTGTAGAGATAGGGTGGGGTGTAGGGGCTGGAGGAGGAAACAGAGATAGGGAGGGATGGGAGGCTGGTGCGGGTTACAGAGCTGGGGAGGTAGATACACAGATGGTGGGGTGAGAGGCTGGAGGAGTTTACAGAGATCGGGAGGCGTGTAGGGACTGGAGGAGGTTACAGAGATTGGGGGAGGTGTAGAGGCTGGAGGAGGTTAGAGAGATAGGGAGGGGTGTAGGGGCTGGAGGAGGTTACAGTGATAGGGAGGGGTGTAGGGGTTGGCGGAGTTTACAAGGATAGGGAGTAGCGTAGGGACTGGAGGAGTTTACAGAGATAGGGAGGGATGAGAGGATGGTGGGGGTAACAGAGATAGGGAGGGATTTACAGAAATAGGGAGGGTTGTAGGGGCTGGAGGAGGTTACTGAGATAGGAAGTTACAGAGATAGGGAGGGTTGTAGGGGCTGGAGGAAGTTACAGAGTAGGAAGGGGTGTAGAGGCTGTAGGAGGTTACAGAGATAGTGAGGATTGTGGGGGCTGGAGGAGGTTGCAGAGATAGGGAGGGGTGTAAGAGCCAGAAGAGCTTACAGAGATAGGGAGTGGTGCAGTGGCCGGAGGAGGTTACAGAGATAGGCAGGCGTGTAGGAGCCAGAGGAGGTTACAGAGATAAGGAGTGGTGCAGGGGCTGGAGGTTGTTACAGAGATAGTGAGGGGTGTAGGGGATGGAGGAGGTTACAGAGATAGGGAGAGGTGTAAGGGCTGGAGGAGGTTACAGAAATAGGGAGAGGTGTAGGGGTTGGAGGAGGTTACAGTGATAGGGAGAGGTGTAGGGGCTGCAGGAGGTTACTGAAATAGGGAGAGGTGTAGGGGCTGGAGGAGGTTACAGAAATAGGGAGTGATGAGAGGCTGGAGGAGTTTACAGAGATAGGGAGGGATGGGAGGCTGTTGCAGGTTACAGAGATGGGGAGGGAGTTACAGAGATGGGGAGTTTAGAGGCTGGAGGAGGTTACATGGATAGGGAGGGCTGTAGGGACTGGAGGAGGTTACAGAGATTGGGAGGGATGAGAGGCTGGAGGGGGTTACAGAGATTGGGAGGGGTGTAGGGGCTGGAGGAGGTTACAGAGATAGGGAAGGGTGTAGGGCCTGGAGGAAGTTACTGAGATAGAGAGGCATGTAGGGGCTGGAGGAGGTTACAGACATATTGCGGGGTGTAGAGGCTGTAGGAGGTTACAGAGATAGGGAGGGGTGTGGGGCTGCAGGAGGTTACAGAGATATGGAGGGGTGTAGGGGCTGGAGGAGGTTACCGAGATAGGGAGGGGTGAGAGGCTGGAGGAGTTTCGAGAGATAGGGAGAGGTGTAGGAGGCGGAGGAGGTTACAGAGTTAGGGAGGGGTGTGTGTGCTGGAGGGTGTTACAGAGATAGGAAATTACAGAGATAGAGCGGGAGTTACAGAGATAAGGAGGTGTGTAGGAGCTGGAGGAGGTTACAGAGATGGGGAGGGGTGTAGGAACCAGAGGAGGTTACAGAGTTAGGGAGTGGTGTAGGGGCTGGAGGCGGTTACAGATAGAGGGAGGGGTGTAGAGGCTGGAGGAGGTTACAGAGATAGGGAGGGGTGTAGGGGCTGGAGGAGTTTAGAGTTATGGAGGGGTGTAGGGGCTGGAGGAGCTAACAGAGATAGGGAGGGGTGTAGGGGCTTGAGGAGGTTACAGAGAAAGGGAAGCGTGTAGGGGCTGGAGGAGGTTACAGAGAAAGGGAGGGATGTGAATCTGGAGGGGGTTAAAGAGATAGGGAGGGAATTACAGAAATATGGAGGGTTGTAGGGGCTGGAGGAGGTTACAGAGATAGGGAGGGGTGTAGGGGCTGGAGGAAGTTACAGAGATAGGGAAGGGTGTAGGGGCTGGAGGAGGTTACAGAGATAGGGAGGGGTGTAGTGGCTGGAGGAGGTTACCGAGATAGGGAGGGGTGAGAGGCTGGAGGAGTTTAGAGAGATAGGGAGAGGTGTAGGAGCCGGAGGAGGTTACAGAGTTAGGGAGGGGTGTGTGTGCTGGAGGGGGTTACAGAGATAGGAATTTACAGAGATAGAGAGTGAGTTACAGAGATAAGGAGGTGTGTAGGAGCTGGAGGAGGTTACAGAGATGGGGAGGGGTGTAGGAACCAGAGGAGGTTACAGAGATAGGGAGTGGTGTAGGGGCTGGAGGAGGTTACAGAGAGAGGGAGGGGTGTAGAGGCTGGAGGAGGTTACAGAGATAGGGAGGGGTGTAGGGGCTGGAGGAGTTTACAGAGTTATGGAGGGGTGTAGGGGCTGGAGGAGCTTACAGAGATAGGGAGGGGTGGAGGGGCTGGAGGAGGTTACAGAGAAAGGGAAGGGTGTAGGGTCAGGAGGAGGTTACACAGACAGGGAGGGGTGTATGGGCTGGAGGAGGTTACAGAGAAAGGGAGGGATGAGAATCTGGAGGGGGTTACAGAGATAGGGAGGGACTTACAGAAATACGGAGGGTTGTAGGGGCTGCAGGAGGTTACAGAAATAAGACGTTACAGTGATAGGGAGGGTTGTAGGGGCTGGAGGAGGTTACAGAGATAGGGAGGGGTGTAGGGGCTGGAGGAAGTTACAGAGATAGGGAAGTGTGTAGGGGCTGGAGGAGTTTACAGAGATAGGGAGAGCTGTAGGGGCTGGAGCAGGTTACAGAGATAGTAAGGGTTCCAGGGGCTCGAGGAGGTTACTGAGATAGGGAGGGCTGTAGGGGCTGGAGGAGGTTACAGAGATAGGGAGGGGTGTAGTGGCTGGAGGAGTTTTCAGAGGTAGGGAAGGGTGTAGGGCATGGAGGAGGTTACACAGACAGGGAGGGGTGTATGGGCTCGATGAGGTTTCAGAGATAGGGAGGGATGAGAGATTGGAGGGGGATACAGAGAAAGGAATGGATTTACAGAGATAGGGCGTTGTGTAGGGCCTGGAGCAGGTTACGGAGATAGGGGTGAGAGGCTGGAGGAGGTTACAGAGATAGGGTGAGGTGTAGGAGCCGGAGGGGGTTACAGAGATAGGGAGGGGTGTTGGGGCTGGAGGGGGTTACAGAGATAGGAAGTTACAGAGATAGAGAGGGAGTTACAGAGAAAAGGACGTGTGTAGGAGCTGGAGGAGGTTACAGAGATGGGGAGGGGTGTAGGACCCAGAGGAGGTTACAGAGCTGGGAGAGGTGTAGGGGCTGGAGGAGGTTACTGAGATAGGGAGGGGTGTACGGGCATGAGGAGGTTTCAGAGATAGGGAGGCGTGTAGGGGCTGGAGGAGTTTACAGAGTAGGAAGGGGTGTAGGAGCTGGAGGAGGTTACAGAGTTATGGAGGGGTGTAGGGGCTAGAGGAGGTTACAGAGAAAGGGAAGGGTGTAGGGGCTGGAGGCGGTTACACGGACAGGGAGGGCTGTATGGGCTAGAGGAGGTTACAGAGAAAGGGAGGGATGAGAATCTGGAGGGGTTACAGAGATAGGGAGGGAGTTACAGAAATACGGAGGGTTGTAGGGGCTGGAGGGGAATACAGAGATAAGAAGTTACAGTGATAGGGAGGGTTGTAGATGCTGGAGGGGGTTACAGAGATAGGGAGGGGTGTAGGGGCTGGAGGAAGTTACAGAGATAGGGAAGGGTGTAGGGGCTGGAGGATGTTACAGAGATAGGGAGAGGTGTAGGGGCTGGAGGAGGTTATAGAGATAGGGAGTGGTATAGGGGCTGGAGGAGGTTACAGAGATATGGAGGGATGAGAGGCTGGAGGGGGTTACAGAGATAGAAAGTGGTGTAGGGGCTGGAGGAGGTTACAGAGATAGGGAGGGGTGTTGGGGCTGGAGGTGGTTACAGAGATAGGGAGGGTTGTAGGGGCTGGAGGAGGTTACTGAGATAGGGAGGGATGGGAGGCTTGTGCGGGTTACAATGATGGGGAGGGAGTTACAGAGATGGGGGGGGTGAGAGTCTGGAGGAGGTTACAGAGATAGGGAGGGGTGTTGGGACTGGAGGAGTTTAGAGAGCTAGGGAGGGGTGTAGGGGCTGTAGGTGGTTACAGAGATAGGGAGGGGTATAGGGGCTGGAGGAGGTTACAGAGATAGGGAGGGATGGGATGCTGGAGCGGGTTACAGAGATGGGGAGGGAGTTACAGAGATGGGGGTGTGAGAGGCTGGAGGTGGTTCCAGAGATCGGGTGGAGTGTTGGGAATGGAGGAGGTTACAGAGATAGGGAGCGATGAGAGGCTGGAGCAGGTTACAGAGATGGGGGGGGCGAGAGGCTGGAGGAAGTTACAGAGATAGGGAGGGGTGCAGGGACTGGAGGAGTTTACAGAGATAGGGAGGGATGAGAGGCTGGAGGGGGTTACAGAGATAGGTAAGGGTGTAGGGGCTGGAGGAGTTTACAGAGATAGGGAGGCATGTAGGGGCTGGAGGAGGTTACAGAGATATGGCGGGTTGTAGAGGCTGTAGGATGTTACAGAGATAGGGAGGGGTGTAGGGGCAGGAGGAGGTTACAGAGTTATGGAGGGGTGTAGGGGCTGGAGGATGTTACAGAGATAAGGAGAGGTGTAGGGGCTGGAGGAGGTTACAGAGATAGTGAGGGTTCCAGGGGCTGGAGGAGGTTACAGAGATAGGGAGGGGTGTAGGGGATGGAGGAGTTTATAGAGATAGGGAGTGGTGTAGGGTCTGGAGGAGGTTACAGAGATAGGGAGAGGTGTAGGGGATGGAGCAGGTTACAGAAATAGGGAGTGATGAGAGGCTGGAGGAGTTTACAGAGATAGGGACGGATGAGAGGCTGGAGGGTGTTACAGAGATAGAAAGCGGTGTAGGGGCTGGAGGAGGTTACAGAGATAGGGAGAGGTGTAGGGGCTGGAGGAGGTTACAGAGATAGGGAGGGGTGCAGGTGCTGGAGGAGGTGAGATAGGAAGGGAGTTACAGAGATGAGGGGTTGAGAGGCTGGAGGAGGTTACAGAGATACGGAGGGCTGTAGTGACTGGAGGAGGTTACAGAGATAGGGAGGGATGAGAGGCTGGAGTGGGTTACAGAGATAGAGAGGGGTGTAGGGGCTGGAGGAGGTAAGAGAGAGGGAGTGGTGCAGGAGCTGGAGAAGGTTACAGAGATAGGGAGGGGTGTAGGGGCTGGAGGAGGTTACAGAGATAGGGAGATTTGTAGGGGCTGGAGGAGCTTACAGAGATATGGAGGGGTGTAGTGGCTGGAGGAGGTTACAGAGGTAGGGAAGGGTGTAGGGGCTCGATGAGGTTACAGAGATAGGGAGGGATGAGAGATTGGAGGGGGTTACAGAGAAAGGGATGGAGTTACAGAGATAGGGAGTTGTGTAGGGACTGGAGCAGGTTACGGAGATCGGGAGGGGTGAGAGGCTGGAGGAGGTTACAGAGATAGGGAGGGGTGTAGGGGCTGGAGGGGGTTACAGAGATAGGGAGGGTTGTATGGGCTGGAGGAGGATACAGAGATAGGGAGGGATGTAAGGACTGGAGGAGGTTACAGAGATATGGAGGGGTGAGAGGCTAGAGGAGGTTACAAAGATAGGGTGAGGAGTAGGAGCCGGAGGAGTTTACAGAGAGAGCGAGGGGTGTAGAGGCTGGAGGAGGTTACAGAGATAGGGAGGGATGTAGGGACTGGAGGATGTTACAGAGATATGGAGGGGTGTAGGGGCTGGAGGACGTTAGATAGATAGGGAGTGGTGTAGGGGCTGGAGGAGGTTACAGAGTTAGGGAGAGGTGTAGGGGCTGGAGGAGGTTACAGAAATTGGGAGCTATGAGAGGCTGGAGGGCGTTTCAGAGATATGGAGGGTTGGGAGGCTGGTGCGGGTTACAGAGATGGGGAGGGAGTTACAGAGATGGGGGGGTTAGAGGCTGGAGGAGGTTACAGAGATAGGGAGGGGTGTAGGGACTGGAGGAGGTTACAGAGATAGGGAGGGATGAGAGGCTGGAGGGGGTTACAGAGATAGAGAGGGGTTTAGGTGCTGGAGGAGTTACAGAGATAGGGAGGCATGTAGGGGCTGGAGGAGGTTACAGAGATATCACGGGTTGTAGAGGCTGTAGGAGGTTACAGAGATAGAGAGGGGTGCAGGGGCTGGAGGACATTACAGAGTTATGGAGGGGTGTAGGGGCTGGAGGAGGTTACAGAGATAGGGAGGGGTGTAGCAGCTGAAGGAGGTTAGAGAGAATGGGAAGGTTTATAGGGGCTGGAGGAGTTTACAGAGATAGGGAGGGCTGTAGTGACTGGAGGAGGTTACAGAGATAGGGAGGGATGAGAGGCTGGAGGGGGTTACAGAGATAGAAAGGGGTGTAGGGGCTGGAGGTGGTTACAGAGATAGGGAGGTGTGTAGGGGCTGGAGGAGGTTACAGAGATAGGGAGGTGTGTAGGGGCTGGAGGAGGTTACAGAGATAGGGAGGTGTGTAGGGGCTGGAGGAGGTTACATAGATAGGGAGTGGTTTAGGGGCTGGAGGAGTTTGCAGAGATAGGGAGAGTTGTAGGGGCTGGAGGAGCTTACAGAGATAGGGAGGAGTGCAGGTGCTGGAGGAGGTGAGATAGGGAGGGGTGTAGTGGCAGGAGGAGGTCACAGATATAGGGAGGGGTGTAGGGGCTGGTGGAGGTTACAGAGATAGGGAGGGGTGTAGGGGCTGTAGGAGTTTACAGAGATAGGGAGGGTTGTATGGGCTGGAGGAGGATACAGAGATAGGGAGGGATGTAGGGACTGGAGGAGGTTACAGAGATATGGAGGGGTGAGAGGCCAGAAGAGGTTACAGAGATAGGGTGAGGAGTAGGAGCCAGAGGAGTTTACAGAGAGAGCGAGGGGTGTAGAGGCTGGAGAAGGTTACAGAGATAGGGAGGGATGTAGGGACTGGAGGAGGTTACAGAGATATGGAGGGGTGAGAGGCCAGAAGAGGTTACAGAGATAGGGTGAGGAGTAGGAGCCAGAGGAGTTTACAGAGAGAGCGAGGGGTGTAGAGGCTGGAGGAGGTTACAGAGATATGGAGGGGTGTAGGGGCTGGAGGATGTTAGATAGATAGGGAGTGGTGTAGGGGCTGGAGGAGGTTACAGAGTTAGGGAGACGTGTAGGGGCTGGAGGAGGTTACAGAAATTGGGAGCGATGAGAGGCTGGAGGGGGTTAAAGAGATAGGGAGGGTATTACAGAAATACAGAGGGTTGTAGGGGCTGGAGGAGGTTACAGAGATAAGAAGTTACAGTGATAGGGAGGGTTGTAGGGGCTGGAGGAGGTTACAGAGATAGGGAGGGGTGTACGGGCTGGAGGAAGTTACAGAGATAGGGAGGGGTGTAGGGACTGGAGGAGGTTACAGAGATAGGGAGTGGTTTAGGGGCTGGAGGAGGTTACTGAGATAGGGAGAGGTGTAGGGGCTGCAGGAGGTTACAGAAATAGGGAGCGATGAGAGTCTGGAGGGGGTTACAGAGATAGGGAGGGATTCGAAGCTGGTGCGGGTTACAGAGATGGGGAAGGAGTTACAGAGATGGGGGGTGAGAGGCTGGAGGAGGTTACAGAGATAGGGAGGGGTGTAGGGACTGGAGGAGGTTAGGTAGTGAGGTTTAGAGGCTGGAGGTGGTTACAGTGATAGAGAGGGGTTTAGGGGCTGGAGGAGGTTACAAAGATAATGAGGGGTTTAGGAGCTGGAGGAATTTACAGAGATAGGGAAGGGTGTTGGGGCTGGAGGAAGTTTCAGAGATAGGGAGGGGTGTAGGGGCTGTAGGAGGTTACAGAGATAGGGCGGGGTGTAGTGGCTGTAGGAGGTTACAGAGATAGGGAGGAGTGAAGGTGCTGGAGGAGGTTACAGAGACATGGAGGGGTGTAGGGGATGTAGTAGGTTACAGAGACAATGAGGGGTGTAGGGGCTGGAGGAGGTTACAGAGAAAGGGAAGGGTTTAGGGGCTGGAGGAGTTTACACAGACAGGGAGGGGTGTATGGGCTGGAGGAGGTTACAGAGATAGGGAGGGATGAGAGGCTGGAGGGGGTTACAGAGATAGGGAGGCAGTTACAGAAATAGGGAGGGTTGTAGGTTCTGGAGGAGGTTACAGAGATAGGAAGTTACAGAGATAGGGAGGGTTGTAGGGGCTGGAGGAGGTTACAGAGTAGGAACGGGTGTAGGAGCTGGAGGAGGTTACAGAGATAGGGAGCGGTGCAGGGGCTGGAGGAGGTTACAGAGATAGGGAGAGGTGTAGGGGCTGGAGGAGGTTGCAGAGATAGGGAGTGGTGTAGGGGCTGGAGGAGGTTACAGAGATAGGGAGAGGCGTAGGGGCTGGAGGAGTTTACAGAAATAGGGAGCGATGAGAGGCTGGAGGAGGTTACAGAGATAGGGAGGGATGGGAGGCTGGTGCGGGTTGTAATGATGGGGAGGGAGTTACAGAGATGGGGGGTGAGAGGCTGGAGGAAAATACAGAGATACGGAGGCGTGTAGGTACTGGAGGAGTTTAGAGAGATAGGGAGGGATGAGAGGCTGGAGGGCGTTACAGAGATAGAAAGGGGTGTAGGGGCTGGAGGTGGTTACAGAGATAGGGAGGGGTGTAGGGGCTGGAGGAGGTTACAGAGATAGGGAGGGATGGGAGGCTGGTGCGGGTTACAGAGATGGGGAGGGAGTTACAGAGATGGGGGTGTGAGAGGCTGGAGGAGGTTACAGAGATCGGATGGAGTGTTGGGAATGGAAGAGGTTACACAGATAGGGGGAGGTGTAGGGGCTGGAGGAGTTTAGAGATAGGGAGGGCTGTAGGGGCTGGAGGAGGTTACAGAGATAGGGAGAGGTGTAGGGGCTGGAGGTCGTTACAGAGATTGGGAGAGGTGTAGGGGCTGGAGGTGGTTACAGAGATAGGGAGGGGTGTAGGGGCTGGAGGAGGTTACAGAGATAGGGAGGGATGGGAGGCTGGTGCGGGTTACAGAGATGGGGAGGGAGTTACAGAGATGGGGGTGTGAGAGGCTGGTGGAGGTTACAGAGATCGGATGGAGTGTTGGGAATGGAAGAGGTTACACAGATAGGGGGAGGTGTAGGGGCTGGAGGAGTTTACAGAGAATGGGAAGGGTGTAGGGGCTGGAGGAGGTTGCATAGATAGGGAGGGATGTGAGGCTGGAGGGGGTTACAGAGATAGGGAGAGAGTTACAGGAATAGGGAGGGTTGTAGGGTCTGGAGGAGGTTACAGAGATAGGAAGTTACAGAGATAGGAATGGTTCTAGGGGCTGGAGGAGGTTACAGAGTAGGAAGGGGTGTTGGACTTGGAGGAGGTTACAGAGATAGCGAGGGGTATGGGGGCTGGAGGAAGTTACAGAGATAGTGAAGGGTGTAGGGGCTGGAGGAGGTTACAGAGATAGGGCGGGGTGTAGAGACTGTAGGAGGTTACAGAGATAGGGAGTGGTGCAGGGGCTGGAGGTGGTTACAGAGGTAGGGAGGGGTGTAGGGGCTGGAGGAGGTTACAGAGATAGGGAGGGGTGTAGGGGTTGGAGCAGGTTACAAGGATAGGGAGGTGTAGGGACTGGAGGAGGCTACAGAGATAGGGGGAGGTGTAGGGGCTGTAGGAAGTTGCAGAGATAGGGAGGGGTGTGGGGGCTAAGGTGGTTACAGAAATAGGGAGCGATGAGAGGCTGGAGGAGGTTACAGAGATAGGGAGTGGTGCAGGGGCTGGACGTGATTACAGATATAGGGAGGGGGTTAGGGGCTGGAGGAGTTTACTGCGATAGGGAGAGGTGTAGGGGCTGGAGGAGGTTACAGAAATAGGGAGCGATGAGAGGCTGCAGGAGGTTACAGAGATAGGGAGAGGTGTAGGGGCTGGAGGAGGTTACAGAAATAGGGAGGGATGAGAGGCTGGAGGTTACAGAGATAGGGAGGGATGGGAGGCTGGTGCGGGTTACAATGATGGAGAGGGAGTTACAGAGATGTGGGTGTGAGAGTCTGGAGGAAGTTACAGAGATAGGGAGGGGTGCAGGGACTGGAGGAGGTTACAGAGTTAGGGAGGGATGAGAGGCTGGAGGGGGTTACATAGATGGAAAGGGGTGTAGGGTCTGGAGGAGGTTATGGAGATAGGGAGGGGTGTAGGGGCTGGTGGATGTTACACAGATAGGGAAGTGTGTAGATGCTGGAGGAGGTTACACAGACAGGGTGGTGTATGGGCTGGAGGAGGTTAGAGAGATAAGGAGGGATGAGAGGCTGGAGGTGGTTACAGAGAAGGGGAGGGAGTTACAGAGATAAGGAGGGGTGTAGGGCTGGAGGAGGTTACAGAAATAGGGAAGGATGTAGGGGCTGGAGGAGTGTACAGAGATAGGGAGGGGTGTAGAGGCTGGAGGAGGTTACAGAGATAGGGAGGGGTGTAGAGGCTGGAGGAGGTTACAGAGATAGGGAGGGGTGTAGAGGCTGGAGGAGGTTACAGAGATAGGGAGGGTTGTAGGGGCTGGAGAAGGTTACAGAGATAGGGATGGGTGTAGGGACTGGAGGAGGTTACAGAAATAGGGAGGGATGAGATGCTGGAGGGGGTCACAGAGATAGAAAGGTGTGTAGGGGCTGGAGGAGGTTACAGCGATAGGGAGGTGTGTAGGGGCTGGTGGAGGTTACAGAGATAGGGAAGGCTGTAGGGGCTGGAGGAGGTTACACAGACAGGGAGGGGTGTATGGGCTGGAGGAGGTTACAGAGATAGGGAGGGATGAGAGGCTGGATGGGGTTACAGAGAATGGGAGGGAGTTACAGAGATAAGCAGGGGTGTAGGGCTGCAGGAGGTTACAGAGATAGGGATGGATGTAGGAGCTGGAGGAGGTTAAAGAGATAGGGGGAGGTGCAGGGGCTGGAGGAGGTTAGTGAGATAGGGAGGGGTTTAGGGGCTGGACGAGGTTACAGAGATAGGGAGGGATGGGATACTGGTGCGGAGTACAGAGATGTGGCGGGAGTTAAGGATTTTGGTGGGTCAGAGTCTGGAGGAGGTTACAGAGATAGGGCGGGGTGTAGGGTCTGGAGGAGGTTACAGAGATAGGGAGGGGTGTAGGGGTTGGAGGAGGTTACAAGGATAGGGAGGTGTAGGGACTGGAGGAGGCTACAGAGTTAGGGCTAGGTGTTGGGGCTGTAGGAAGTTACAGAGTTAGGGAGGGGTGTGGGGGCTGGATGAGTTTACAGAGATAGGGAGCGATGAGAGGCTGGAGTAGGTTCCAGAGATAGGGAGTGGTGCAGGGTCTGGAGGTGGTTACAGATATAGGGAGGGGTTTAGGGGCTGGAGGAGGTTACAGAAATAGGTAGCAATGAGAGTCTGGAGGAGGTTACAGAGATAGGGAGGGATGGGAGGCTGGTGCGGTTTACAATGATGGAGAGGGAGTTACAGAAATGGGGGAGTGAGATCTGGAGGAAGTTACAGAGATAGGGAGGGGTGCAGGGACTGGGGGAGGTTACAGAGTTAGGGAGGGATGAGAGGCTGGAGGGGGTTACAGAGATAGAAAGGGGTGTAGGGTCTGGAGGATGTTGCAGAGATAGGGAAGTGTGTAGGTGCTGGAGGAAGTTACACAGACAGGGTGGTGTATGGGCTGGAGGAGGTTACAGAGATAAGGAGGGATGAGAGGCTGGAGGTGGTTACAGAGAAGGAGAGGGAGTTACAGAGAAAAGGAGGGGTGTAGGGCTGTAGGAGGTTACAGAGATAGGGAAGGGTGTAGAGGCTGGAGGAGGTTACAGAGATAGGGAGGGGTGTAGGGGCTGTAGGAGGTTACAGAGATAGGGAGGGTTGGAGGGGCTGGAGAAGGTTACAGAGATAGGGAGGGGTGGAGGGACTGGAGGAGTTTACAGAGATAGGGAGGGATGAGAGGCTGGAGGGGGGTACAGAGATAGAAAGGAGTGTAGGGGCTGGAGGAGGTTACAGCGATAGGGAAGGGTGTAGGGGCTGGAGAGGTTACACAGACAGGGAGGGGTGTATGGGCTGGAGGAGGTTACAGAGACAGGGAGGGATGAGAGGCTGGAGGGGGTTACAGAGAATGGGAGCGAGTTACAGAGATAAGGAGGGGTGTAGGGCTGGAGGAGGTTACAGAGATAGGGATGGATGTAGGAGCTGGAGGAGGTAAAAGAGATAGGGGGAGGTGTAGGGGCTGGAGGAGGTTAGAGAGATAGGGAGGGGTTTAGGGGCTGGAGGAGTTTACAGAGATAGGGAGGGATGGGAGGCTGGTGCGGAGTACAGAGATGGGGCGGGAGTTACAGAGTTGGGTTGGTGAGAGTCTGGAGGAGGTTACAGAGATAGGGCGGGGTGTCGGGGCTGGAGTACTTTACAGAGATAAGGGAGGGTTGTAGGGGCTGTAGAAGGTTACAGAGATAGGGTGGGGTGTAGGGACTTGAGGAAGTTACAGAGATAGGGAGGGATGAGAGGCTGGAGGGGGTTACAGAGATAGAAAGGGGTGTCGGGGCTGGAGGAGGTTACAGTGATAGGGAGGTGTGTAGGGGCTGGTGGAGGTTGCAGCGATAGGGAAGGGTGTAGGGGCTGGAGGAGGTTACAGAAATAGGGAGGTTTGTTGGAGCTGGAGTAGGTTACAGAGATAGGGAGGGGTGTAGTGGTTGGAGGATGTTACAGAGATAGGGAGGGGTGCAGAATTGGAGGAGGTTACAGAGTTAGGGTGGGATGAGAGGCTGGAGGGGGTTACAGAGATAGGGAGGGGTGTAGGTGTTGGAGGAGGTTACAGAGATAGGGAGGGGTGTAGGTGTTGGAGGTGGTTACAGATTTGGGAGGGGTGCAGTGGTTGGAGGAGGTTACAGAGATAGGGAGGGGTGCAGGATTGGAGGTGGCTACAGAGTTTGGGTGGGATGAGAAGCTGGAGGGGGTTACAGAGATAGGAGGACGTGTAGGGGCTGGAGGAGGTTAGAGAGAAACGAAGGGGTGCAGGGGCTGGAGGAAGTTACAGAGATAGGGAGGAGTGTAGGGGCCGAAGGAGCTTACAGAGAAAGGGAAGGGTTTAGGGGCTGGAGGAGGTTACACAGACAGGGAGTGTTGTTTGGGCTGGAGGAGGTTACAGAGATAGAGAGGGATGAGAGGCTGGAGGGGGGTACAGAGATAGGGAGGGAGTTACAGAAATAGGGAGTGTTGTAGGGCCTGGAGGAGGTTACAGAGATAGGGAGGGTTGTTGGGGCTGGAGGAGTTTTCAGAGTAGGAAGGGGTGTAGGAGCTGGAGGAGGTTACAGAGATAGGGAGGGGTGTAGGGGCTGGAGGAAGTTACAGAGATAGGGAGAGGTGTTGGGGCTGGAGGAGCTTACACAGATAGGGGGAGGTGTAGGGGCTGGAGGAGTTTAGAGAGATAGGAAGGGCTGTAGGGGCTGGAGGAGTTTACAGAGATAGGGAGGTGTATAGGGGCTGGAGGAGTTTACAGAGAATGGGAAGGGTGTAGGGGCTGGAGGAGGTTGCACAGACAGGGAGGGGTGTATGGGCTGGAGGATGTTGCATAGATAGTGAGGGATGTGAGGCTGGAGGGAGTTACAGAGATAGGGAGGGAGTTACAGGAATAGGGAGTGTTGTAGGGTCTGGAGGAGGTTACAGAGATCGGAAGTTACAGAGATAGGGAGGGGTGTAGGGGCTGGAGGAGGTTACAGAGTAGGAAGGGGTGTAGGACTTGGAGGAGGTTACAGAGATAGGGAGGGGTATGGGGGCTGGAGGAACTTACCGAGATAATGAAGGGTGTAGGGGCTGGAGGAGGTTACAGAGATAGGGTGGGGTGTAGAGGCTGTAGGAGGTTACAGAGATAGGGAGAGGTGCAGGGGCTGGAGGTGGTTACAGAGGTAGGGAGGGGTGTAGGGGCTGGAGGAGGTTACAGAGATAGGGAGGGATGGGATACTGGTGCGGAGTACAGAGATGTGGTGGGAGTTAAGGATTTTGGTGGGTCAGAGTCTGGAGGAGGTTACAGAGATAGGGCGGGGTGTAGGGTCTGGAGGAGGTTACAGAGATAGGGAGGGGTGTAGGGGTTGGAGGAGGTTACAAGGATAGGGAGGTGTAGGGACTGGAGGAGGCTACAGAGTTAGGGCTAGGTGTTGGGGCTGTAGGAAGTTACAGAGTTAGGGAGGGGTGTGGGGGCTGGATGAGTTTACAGAGATAGGGAGCGATGAGAGGCTGGAGTAGGTTCCAGAGATAGGGAGTGGTGCAGGGTCTGGAGGTGGTTACAGATATAGGGAGGGGTTTAGGGGCTGGAGGAGGTTACAGAAATAGGTAGCAATGAGAGTCTGGAGGAGGTTACAGAGATAGGGAGGGATGGGAGGCTGGTGCGGTTTACAATGATGGAGAGGGAGTTACAGAAATGGGGGAGTGAGATCTGGAGGAAGTTACAGAGATAGGGAGGGGTGCAGGGACTGGGGGAGGTTACAGAGTTAGGGAGGGATGAGAGGCTGGAGGGGGTTACAGAGATAGAAAGGGGTGTAGGGTCTGGAGGATGTTGCAGAGATAGGGAAGTGTGTAGGTGCTGGAGGAAGTTACACAGACAGGGTGGTGTATGGGCTGGAGGAGGTTACAGAGATAAGGAGGGATGAGAGGCTGGAGGTGGTTACAGAGAAGGAGAGGGAGTTACAGAGAAAAGGAGGGGTGTAGGGCTGTAGGAGGTTACAGAGATAGGGAAGGGTGTAGAGGCTGGAGGAGGTTACAGAGATAGGGAGGGGTGTAGGGGCTGTAGGAGGTTACAGAGATAGGGAGGGTTGGAGGGGCTGGAGAAGGTTACAGAGATAGGGAGGGGTGGAGGGACTGGAGGAGTTTACAGAGATAGGGAGGGATGAGAGGCTGGAGGGGGGTACAGAGATAGAAAGGAGTGTAGGGGCTGGAGGAGGTTACAGCGATAGGGAAGGGTGTAGGGGCTGGAGAGGTTACACAGACAGGGAGGGGTGTATGGGCTGGAGGAGGTTACAGAGACAGGGAGGGATGAGAGGCTGGAGGGGGTTACAGAGAATGGGAGCGAGTTACAGAGATAAGGAGGGGTGTAGGGCTGGAGGAGGTTACAGAGATAGGGATGGATGTAGGAGCTGGAGGAGGTAAAAGAGATAGGGGGAGGTGTAGGGGCTGGAGGAGGTTAGAGAGATAGGGAGGGGTTTAGGGGCTGGAGGAGTTTACAGAGATAGGGAGGGATGGGAGGCTGGTGCGGAGTACAGAGATGGGGCGGGAGTTACAGAGTTGGGTTGGTGAGAGTCTGGAGGAGGTTACAGAGATAGGGCGGGGTGTCGGGGCTGGAGTACTTTACAGAGATAAGGGAGGGTTGTAGGGGCTGTAGAAGGTTACAGAGATAGGGTGGGGTGTAGGGACTTGAGGAAGTTACAGAGATAGGGAGGGATGAGAGGCTGGAGGGGGTTACAGAGATAGAAAGGGGTGTCGGGGCTGGAGGAGGTTACAGTGATAGGGAGGTGTGTAGGGGCTGGTGGAGGTTGCAGCGATAGGGAAGGGTGTAGGGGCTGGAGGAGGTTACAGAAATAGGGAGGTTTGTTGGAGCTGGAGTAGGTTACAGAGATAGGGAGGGGTGTAGTGGTTGGAGGATGTTACAGAGATAGGGAGGGGTGCAGAATTGGAGGAGGTTACAGAGTTAGGGTGGGATGAGAGGCTGGAGGGGGTTACAGAGATAGGGAGGGGTGTAGGTGTTGGAGGAGGTTACAGAGATAGGGAGGGGTGTAGGTGTTGGAGGTGGTTACAGATTTGGGAGGGGTGCAGTGGTTGGAGGAGGTTACAGAGATAGGGAGGGGTGCAGGATTGGAGGTGGCTACAGAGTTTGGGTGGGATGAGAAGCTGGAGGGGGTTACAGAGATAGGAGGACGTGTAGGGGCTGGAGGAGGTTAGAGAGAAACGAAGGGGTGCAGGGGCTGGAGGAAGTTACAGAGATAGGGAGGAGTGTAGGGGCCGAAGGAGCTTACAGAGAAAGGGAAGGGTTTAGGGGCTGGAGGAGGTTACACAGACAGGGAGTGTTGTTTGGGCTGGAGGAGGTTACAGAGATAGAGAGGGATGAGAGGCTGGAGGGGGGTACAGAGATAGGGAGGGAGTTACAGAAATAGGGAGTGTTGTAGGGCCTGGAGGAGGTTACAGAGATAGGGAGGGTTGTTGGGGCTGGAGGAGTTTTCAGAGTAGGAAGGGGTGTAGGAGCTGGAGGAGGTTACAGAGATAGGGAGGGGTGTAGGGGCTGGAGGAAGTTACAGAGATAGGGAGAGGTGTAGGGGCTGGAGGAGCTTACACAGATAGGGGGAGGTGTAGGGGCTGGAGGAGTTTAGAGAGATAGGAAGGGCTGTAGGGGCTGGAGGAGTTTACAGAGATAGGGAGGTGTATAGGGGCTGGAGGAGTTTACAGAGAATGGGAAGGGTGTAGGGGCTGGAGGAGGTTGCACAGACAGGGAGGGGTGTATGGGCTGGAGGATGTTGCATAGATAGTGAGGGATGTGAGGCTGGAGGGAGTTACAGAGATAGGGAGGGAGTTACAGGAATAGGGAGTGTTGTAGGGTCTGGAGGAGGTTACAGAGATCGGAAGTTACAGAGATAGGGAGGGGTGTAGGGGCTGGAGGAGGTTACAGAGTAGGAAAGGGTGTAGGACTTGGAGGAGGTTACAGAGATAGGGAGGGGTATGGGGGCTGGAGGAACTTACCGAGATAATGAAGGGTGTAGGGGCTGGAGGAGGTTACAGAGATAGGGTGGGGTGTAGAGGCTGTAGGAGGTTACAGAGATAGGGAGAGGTGCAGGGGCTGGAGGTGGTTACAGAGGTAGGGAGGGGTGTAGGGGCTGGAGGAGGTTACAGAGATAGGGAGGGGTGTAGGTGTTGGAGCAGGTTACAAGGATAGGGAGGTGTAGGGATTGGAGGAGGCTACAGAGATAGGGGGAGGTGTAGGGGCTGTAGGAAGTTGCAGAGATAGGGAGGGGTGTGGGGGCTAAGGTGGTTACAGAAATAGGGAGCGATGAGAGGCTGGAGGAGGTTACAGAGATAGGGAGTGGTGCAGGGGCTGGACGTGATTACAGATATAGGGAGGGGGTTAGGGGCTGGAGGAGTTTACTGCGATAGGGAGAGGTGTAGGGGCTGGAGGAGGTTACAGAAATAGGGAGGGATGAGAGGCTGGAGGTTACAGAGATAGGGAGGGATGGGAGGCTGGTGCGGGTTACAATGATGGAGAGGGAGTTACAGAGATGTGGGTGTGAGAGTCTGGAGGAAGTTACAGAGATAGGGAGGGGTGCAGGGACTGGAGGAGGTTACAGAGTTAGGGAGGGATGAGAGGCTGGAGGGGGTTACATAGATGGAAAGGGGTGTAGGGGCTGGAGGAGGTTATGGAGATAGGGAGGGGTGTAGGGGCTGGTGGATGTTACACAGATAGGGAAGTGTGTAGATGCTGGAGGAGGTTACACAGACAGGGTGGTGTATGGGCTGGAGGAGGTTAGAGAGATAAGGAGGGATGAGAGGCTGGAGGTGGTTACAGAGAAGGGGAGGGAGTTACAGAGATAAGGAGGGGTGTAGGGCTGGAGGAGGTTACAGAAATAGGGAAGGATGTAGGGGCTGGAGGAGTGTACAGAGATAGGGAGGGGTGTAGAGGCTGGAGGAGGTTACAGAGATAGGGAGGGGTGTAGAGGCTGGAGGAGGTTACAGAGATAGGGAGGGGTGTAGAGGCTGGAGGAGGTTACAGAGATAGGGAGGGTTGTAGGGGCTGGAGAAGGTTACAGAGATAGGGATGGGTGTAGGGACTGGAGGAGGTTACAGAAATAGGGAGGGATGAGATGCTGGAGGGGGTCACAGAGATAGAAAGGTGTGTAGGGGCTGGAGGAGGTTACAGCGATAGGGAGGTGTGTAGGGGCTGGTGGAGGTTACAGAGATAGGGAAGGCTGTAGGGGCTGGAGGAGGTTACACAGACAGGGAGGGGTGTATGGGCTGGAGGAGGTTACAGAGATAGGGAGGGATGAGAGGCTGGAGGGGGTTACAGAGAATGGGAGGGAGTTTCAGAGATAAGGAGGGGTGTAGGGCTGCAGGAGGTTACAGAGATAGGGATGGATGTAGGAGCTGGAGGAGGTTAAAGAGATAGGGGGAGGTGCAGGGGCTGGAGGAGGTTAGTGAGATAGGGAGGGGTTTAGGGGCTGGACGAGGTTACAGAGATAGGGAGGGATGGGATACTGGTGCGGAGTACAGAGATGTGGCGGGAGTTAAGGATTTTGGTGGGTCAGAGTCTGGAGGAGGTTACAGAGATAGGGCGGGGTGTAGGGTCTGGAGGATGTTACAGAGATAGGGAGGGGTGTAGGGGTTGGAGGAGGTTACAAGGATAGGGAGGTGTAGGGACTGGAGGAGGCTACAGAGTTAGGGCTAGGTGTTGGGGCTGTAGGAAGTTACAGAGTTAGGGAGGGGTGTGGGGGCTGGATGAGTTTACAGAGATAGGGAGCGATGAGAGGCTGGAGTAGGTTCCAGAGATAGGGAGTGGTGCAGGGTCTGGAGGTGGTTACAGATATAGGGAGGGGTTTAGGGGCTGGAGGAGGTTACAGAAATAGGTAGCAATGAGAGTCTGGAGGAGGTTACAGAGATAGGGAGGGATGGGAGGCTGGTGCGGTTTACAATGATGGAGAGGGAGTTACAGAAATGGGGGAGTGAGATCTGGAGGAAGTTACAGAGATAGGGAGGGGTGCAGGGACTGGGGGAGGTTACAGAGTTAGGGAGGGATGAGAGGCTGGAGGGGGTTACAGAGATAGAAAGGGGTGTAGGGTCTGGAGGATGTTGCAGAGATAGGGAAGTGTGTAGGTGCTGGAGGAAGTTACACAGACAGGGTGGTGTATGGGCTGGAGGAGGTTACAGAGATAAGGAGGGATGAGAGGCTGGAGGTGGTTACAGAGAAGGAGAGGGAGTTACAGAGAAAAGGAGGGGTGTAGGGCTGTAGGAGGTTACAGAGATAGGGAAGGGTGTAGAGGCTGGAGGAGGTTACAGAGATAGGGAGGGGTGTAGGGGCTGTAGGAGGTTACAGAGATAGGGAGGGTTGGAGGGGCTGGAGAAGGTTACAGAGATAGGGAGGGGTGGAGGGACTGGAGGAGTTTACAAAGATAGGGAGGGATGAGAGGCTGGAGGGGGGTACAGAGATAGAAAGGAGTGTAGGGGCTGGAGGAGGTTACAGCGATAGGGAAGGGTGTAGGGGCTGGAGAGGTTACACAGACAGGGAGGGGTGTATGGGCTGGAGGAGGTTACAGAGACAGGGAGGGATGAGAGGCTGGAGGGGGTTACAGAGAATGGGAGCGAGTTACAGAGATAAGGAGGGGTGTAGGGCTGGAGGAGGTTACAGAGATAGGGATGGATGTAGGAGCTGGAGGAGGTAAAAGAGATAGGGGGAGGTGTAGGGGCTGGAGGAGGTTAGAGAGATAGGGAGGGGTTTAGGGGCTGGAGGAGTTTACAGAGATAGGGAGGGATGGGAGGCTGGTGCGGAGTACAGAGATGGGGCGGGAGTTACAGAGTTGGGTTGGTGAGAGTCTGGAGGAGGTTACAGAGATAGGGCGGGGTGTCGGGGCTGGAGTACTTTACAGAGATAAGGGAGGGTTGTAGGGGCTGTAGAAGGTTACAGAGATAGGGTGGGGTGTAGGGACTTGAGGAAGTTACAGAGATAGGGAGGGATGAGAGGCTGGAGGGGGTTACAGAGATAGAAAGGGGTGTCGGGGCTGGAGGAGGTTACAGTGATAGGGAGGTGTGTAGGGGCTGGTGGAGGTTGCAGCGATAGGGAAGGGTGTAGGGGCTGGAGGAGGTTACAGAAATAGGGAGGTTTGTTGGAGCTGGAGTAGGTTACAGAGATAGGGAGGGGTGTAGTGGTTGGAGGATGTTACAGAGATAGGGAGGGGTGCAGAATTGGAGGAGGTTACAGAGTTAGGGTGGGATGAGAGGCTGGAGGGGGTTACAGAGATAGGGAGGGGTGTAGGTGTTGGAGGAGGTTACAGAGATAGGGAGGGGTGTAGGTGTTGGAGGTGGTTACAGATTTGGGAGGGGTGCAGTGGTTGGAGGAGGTTACAGAGATAGGGAGGGGTGCAGGATTGGAGGTGGCTACAGAGTTTGGGTGGGATGAGAAGCTGGAGGGGGTTACAGAGATAGGAGGACATGTAGGGGCTGGAGGAGGTTAGAGAGAAACGAAGGGGTGCAGGGGCTGGAGGAAGTTACAGAGATAGGGAGGAGTGTAGGGGCCGAAGGAGCTTACAGAGAAAGGGAAGGGTTTAGGGGCTGGAGGAGGTTACACAGACAGGGAGTGTTGTTTGGGCTGGAGGAGGTTACAGAGATAGAGAGGGATGAGAGGCTGGAGGGGGGTACAGAGATAGGGAGGGAGTTACAGAAATAGGGAGTGTTGTAGGGCCTGGAGGAGGTTACAGAGATAGGGAGGGTTGTTGGGGCTGGAGGAGTTTTCAGAGTAGGAAGGGGTGTAGGAGCTGGAGGAGGTTACAGAGATAGGGAGGGGTGTAGGGGCTGGAGGAAGTTACAGAGATAGGGAGGTGTATAGGTGCTGGAGGAGTTTACAGAGAATGGGAAGGGTGTAGGGGCTGGAGGAGGTTGCACAGACAGGGAGGGGTGTATGGGCTGGAGGATGTTGCATAGATAGTGAGGGATGTGAGGCTGGAGGGAGTTACAGAGATAGGGAGGGAGTTACAGGAATAGGGAGTGTTGTAGGGTCTGGAGGAGGTTACAGAGATCGGAAGTTACAGAGATAGGGAGGGGTATGGGGGCTGGAGGAACTTACCGAGATAATGAAGGGTGTAGGGGCTGGAGGAGGTTACAGAGATAGGGTGGGGTGTAGAGGCTGTAGGAGGTTACAGAGATAGGGAGAGGTGCAGGGGCTGGAGGTGGTTACAGAGGTAGGGAGGGGTGTAGGGGCTGGAGGAGGTTACAGAGATAGGGAGGGGTGTAGGGGTTGGAGCAGGTTACAAGGATAGGGAGGTGTAGGGACTGGAGGAGGCTACAGAGATAGGGGGAGGTGTAGGGGCTGTAGGAAGTTGCAGAGATAGGGAGGAGTGTGGGGGCTAAGGTGGTTACAGAAATAGGGAGCGATGAGAGGCTGGAGGAGGTTACAGAGATAGGGAGTGGTGCAGGGGCTGGACGTGATTACAGATATAGGGAGGGGGTTAGGGGCTGGAGGAGTTTACTGCGATAGGGAGAGGTGTAGGGGCTGGAGGAGGTTACAGAAATAGGGAGCGATGAGAGGCTGGAGGTTACAGAGATAGGGAGGGATGGGAGGCTGGTGCGGGTTACAATGATGGAGAGGGAGTTACAGAGATGTGGGTGTGAGAGTCTGGAGGAAGTTACAGAGATAGGGAGGGGTGCAGGGACTGGAGGAGGTTACAGAGTTAGGGAGGGATGAGAGGCTGGAGGGGGTTACAGAGATGGAAAGGGGTGTAGGGGCTGGAGGAGGTTATGGAGATAGGGAGGGGTGTAGGGGCTGGTGGATGTTACACAGATAGGGAAGTGTGTAGATGCTGGAGGAGGTTACACAGACAGGGTGGTGTATGGGCTGGAGGATGTTAGAGAGATAAGGAGGGATGAGAGGCTGGAGGTGGTTACAGAGAAGGGGAGGGAGTTACAGAGATAAGGAGGGGTGTAGGGCTGGAGGAGGTTACAGAAATAGGGAAGGATGTAGGGGCTGGAGGAGTGTACAGAGATAGGGAGGGGTGTAGAGGCTGGAGGAGGTTACAGAGATAGGGAGGGGTGTAGAGGCTGGAGGAGGTTACAGAGATAGGGAGGGGTGTAGAGGCTGGAGGAGGTTACAGAGATAGGGAGGGTTGTAGGGGCTGGAGAAGGTTACAGAGATAGGGATGGGTGTAGGGACTGGAGGAGGTTACAGAAATAGGGAGGGATGAGATGCTGGAGGGGGTCACAGAGATAGAAAGGTGTGTAGGGGCTGGAGGAGGTTACAGCGATAGGGAGGTGTGTAGGGGCTGGTGGAGGTTACAGAGATAGGGAAGGCTGTAGGGGCTGGAGGAGGTTACACAGACAGGGAGGGGTGTATGGGCTGGAGGAGGTTACAGAGATAGGGAGGGATGAGAGGCTGGAGGGGGTTACAGAGAATGGGAGGGAGTTACAGAGATAAGGAGGGGTGTAGGGCTGGAGGAGGTTACAGAGATAGGGATGGATGTAGGAGCTGGAGGAGGTTAAAGAGATAGGGGGAGGTGCAGGGGCTGGAGGAGGTTAGTGAGATAGGGAGGGGTTTAGGGGCTGGACGAGGTTACAGAGATAGGGAGGGATGGGAGGCTGGTGCGGTTTACAATGATGGAGAGGGAGTTACAGAAATGGGGGAGTGAGATCTGGAGGAAGTTACAGAGATAGGGAGGGGTGCAGGGACTGGGGGAGGTTACAGAGTTAGGGAGGGATGAGAGGCTGGAGGGGGTTACAGAGATAGAAAGGGGTGTAGGGTCTGGAGGATGTTGCAGAGATAGGGAAGTGTGTAGGTGCTGGAGGAGGTTACACAGACAGGGTGGTGTATGGGCTGGAGGAGGTTACAGAGATAAGGAGGGATGAGAGGCTGGAGGTGGTTACAGAGAAGGAGAGGGAGTTACAGAGAAAAGGAGGGGTGTAGGGCTGTAGGAGGTTACAGAGATAGGGAAGGGTGTAGAGGCTGGAGGAGGTTACAGAGATAGGGAGGGGTGTAGGGGCTGTAGGAGGTTACAGAGATAGGGAGGGTTGGAGGGGCTGGAGAAGGTTACAGAGATAGGGAGGGGTGGAGGGACTGGAGGAGTTTACAGAGATAGGGAGGGATGAGAGGCTGGAGGGGGGTACAGAGATAGAAAGGAGTGTAGGGGCTGGAGGAGGTTACAGCGATAGGGAAGGGTGCAGGGGCTGGAGAGGTTACACAGACAGGGAGGGGTGTATGGGCTGGAGGAGGTTACAGAGACAGGGAGGGATGAGAGGCTGGAGGGGGTTACAGAGAATGGGAGCGAGTTACAGAGATAAGGAGGGGTGTAGGGCTGGAGGAGGTTACAGAGATAGGGATGGATGTAGGAGCTGGAGGAGGTAAAAGAGATAGGGGGAGGTGTAGGGGCTGGAGGAGGTTAGAGAGATAGGGAGGGGTTTAGGGGCTGGAGGAGTTTACAGAGATAGGGAGGGATGGGAGGCTGGTGCGGAGTACAGAGATGGGGCGGGAGTTACAGAGTTGGGTTGGTGAGAGTCTGGAGGAGGTTACAGAGATAGGGCGGGGTGTCGGGGCTGGAGTACTTTACAGAGATAAGGGAGGGTTGTAGGGGCTGTAGAAGGTTACAGAGATAGGGTGGGGTGTAGGGACTTGAGGAAGTTACAGAGATAGGGAGGGATGAGAGGCTGGAGGGGGTTACAGAGATAGAAAGGGGTGTCGGGGCTGGAGGAGGTTACAGTGATAGGGAGGTGTGTAGGGGCTGGTGGAGGTTGCAGCGATAGGGAAGGGTGTAGGGGCTGGAGGAGGTTACAGAAATAGGGAGGTTTGTTGGAGCTGGAGTAGGTTACAGAGATAGGGAGGGGTGTAGTGGTTGGAGGATGTTACAGAGATAGGGAGGGGTGCAGAATTGGAGGAGGTTACAGAGTTAGGGTGGGATGAGAGGCTGGAGGGGGTTACAGAGATAGGGAGGGGTGTAGGTGTTGGAGGAGGTTACAGAGATAGGGAGGGGTGTAGGTGTTGGAGGTGGTTACAGATTTGGGAGGGGTGCAGTGGTTGGAGGAGGTTACAGAGATAGGGAGGGGTGCAGGATTGGAGGTGGCTACAGAGTTTGGGTGGGATGAGAAGCTGGAGGGGGTTACAGAGATAGGAGGACGTGTAGGGGCTGGAGGAGGTTAGAGAGAAACGAAGGGGTGCAGGGGCTGGAGGAAGTTACAGAGATAGGGAGGAGTGTAGGGGCCGAAGGAGCTTACAGAGAAAGGGAAGGGTTTAGGGGCTGGAGGAGGTTACACAGACAGGGAGTGTTGTTTGGGCTGGAGGAGGTTACAGAGATAGAGAGGGATGAGAGGCTGGAGGGGGGTACAGAGATAGGGAGGGAGTTACAGAAATAGGGAGTGTTGTAGGGCCTGGAGGAGGTTACAGAGATAGGGAGGGTTGTTGGGGCTGGAGGAGTTTTCAGAGTAGGAAGGGGTGTAGGAGCTGGAGGAGGTTACAGAGATAGGGAGGGGTGTAGGGGCTGGAGGAAGTTACAGAGATAGGGAGAGGTGTAGGGGCTGGAGGAGCTTACACAGATAGGGGGAGGTGTAGGGGCTGGAGGAGTTTAGAGAGATAGGGAGGGCTGTAGGGGCTGGAGGAGTTTACAGAGATAGGGAGGTGTATAGGGGCTGGAGGAGTTTACAGAGAATGGGAAGGGTGTAGGGGCTGGAGGAGGTTGCACAGACAGGGAGGGGTGTATGGGCTGGAGGATGTTGCATAGATAGTGAGGAATGTGAGGCTGGAGGGAGTTACAGAGATAGGGAGGGAGGTACAGGAATAGGGAGTGTTGTAGGGTCTGGAGGAGGTTACAGAGATCGGAAGTTACAGAGATAGGGAGGGGTGTAGGGGCTGGAGGAGGTTACAGAGTAGGAAGGGGTGTAGGACTTGGAGGAGGTTACAGAGATAGGGAGGGGTATGGGGGCTGGAGGAACTTACCGAGATAATGAAGGGTGTAGGGGCTGGAGGAGGTTACAGAGATAGGGTGGGGTGTAGAGGCTGTAGGAGGTTACAGAGATAGGGAGAGGTGCAGGGGCTGGAGGTGGTTACAGAGGTAGGGAGGGGTGTAGGGGCTGGAGAAGGTTACAGAGATAGGGAGGGGTGTAGGGGTTGGAGCAGGTTACAAGGATAGGGAGGTGTAGGGACTGGAGGAGGCTACAGAGATAGGGGGAGGTGTAGGGGCTGTAGGAAGTTGCAGAGATAGGGAGGGGTGTGGGGGCTAAGGTGGTTACAGAAATAGGGAGCGATGAGAGGCTGGAGGAGGTTACAGAGATAGGGAGTGGTGCAGGGGCTGGACGTGATTACAGATATAGGGAGGGGGTTAGGGGCTGGAGGAGTTTACTGCGATAGGGAGAGGTGTAGGGGCTGGAGGAGGTTACAGAAATAGGGAGCGATGAGAGGCTGCAGGAGGTTACAGAGATAGGGAGAGGTGTAGGGGCTGGAGGAGGTTACAGAAATAGGGAGGGATGAGAGGCTGGAGGTTACAGAGATAGGGAGGGATGGGAGGCTGGTGCGGGTTACAATGATGGAGAGGGAGTTACAGAGATGTGGGTGTGAGAGTCTGGAGGAAGTTACAGAGATAGGGAGGGGTGCAGGGACTGGAGGAGGTTACAGAGTTAGGGAGGGATGAGAGGCTGGAGGGGGTTACAGAGATGGAAAGGGGTGTAGGGGCTGGAGGAGGTTATGGAGATAGGGAGGGGTGTAGGGGCTGGTGGATGTTACACAGATAGGGAAGTGTGTAGATGCTGGAGGAGGTTACACAGACAGGGTGGTGTATGGGCTGGAGGAGGTTAGAGAGATAAGGAGGGATGAGAGGCTGGAGGTGGTTACAGAGAAGGGGAGGGAGTTACAGAGATAAGGAGGGGTGTAGGGCTGGAGGAGGTTACAGAAATAGGGAAGGATGTAGGGGCTGGAGGAGTGTACAGAGATAGGGAGGGGTGTAGAGGCTGGAGGAGGTTACAGAGATAGGGAGGGGTGTAGAGGCTGGAGGAGGTTACAGAGATAGGGAGGGGTGTAGAGGCTGGAGGAGGTTACAGAGATAGGGAGGGTTGTAGGGGCTGGAGAAGGTTACAGAGATAGGGAGGGGTGGAGGGACTGGAGGAGTTTACAGAGATAGGGAGGGATGAGATGCTGGAGGGGGTCACAGAGATAGAAAGGTGTGTAGGGGCTGGAGGAGGTTACAGCGATAGGGAAGGGTGTAGGGGCTGGAGAGGTTACACAGACAGGGAGGGGTGTATGGGCTGGAGGAGGTTACAGAGACAGGGAGGGATGAGAGGCTGGAGGGGGTTACAGAGAATGGGAGCGAGTTACAGAGATAAGGAGGGGTGTAGGGCTGGAGGAGGTTACAGAGATAGGGATGGATGTAGGAGCTGGAGGAGGTAAAAGAGATAGGGGGAGGTGTAGGGGCTGGAGGAGGTTAGAGAGATAGGGAGGGGTTTAGGGGCTGGAGGAGTTTACAGAGATAGGGAGGGATGGGAGGCTGGTGCGGAGTACAGAGATGGGGCGGGAGTTACAGAGTTGGGTTGGTGAGAGTCTGGAGGAGGTTACAGAGATAGGGCGGGGTGTCGGGGCTGGAGTACTTTACAGAGATAAGGGAGGGTTGTAGGGGCTGTAGAAGGTTACAGAGATAGGGTGGGGTGTAGGGACTTGAGGAAGTTACAGAGATAGGGAGGGATGAGAGGCTGGAGGGGGTTACAGAGATAGAAAGGGGTGTCGGGGCTGGAGGAGGTTACAGTGATAGGGAGGTGTGTAGGGGCTGGTGGAGGTTGCAGCGATAGGGAAGGGTGTAGGGGCTGGAGGAGGTTACAGAAATAGGGAGGTTTGTTGGAGCTGGAGTAGGTTACAGAGATAGGGAGGGGTGTAGTGGTTGGAGGATGTTACAGAGATAGGGAGGGGTGCAGAATTGGAGGAGGTTACAGAGTTAGGGTGGGATGAGAGGCTGGAGGGGGTTACAGAGATAGGGAGGGGTGTAGGTGTTGGAGGAGGTTACAGAGATAGGGAGGGGTGTAGGTGTTGGAGGTGGTTACAGATTTGGGAGGGGTGCAGTGGTTGGAGGAGGTTACAGAGATAGGGAGGGGTGCAGGATTGGAGGTGGCTACAGAGTTTGGGTGGGATGAGAAGCTGGAGGGGGTTACAGAGATAGGAGGACGTGTAGGGGCTGGAGGAGGTTAGAGAGAAACGAAGGGGTGCAGGGGCTGGAGGAAGTTACAGAGATAGGGAGGAGTGTAGGGGCCGAAGGAGCTTACAGAGAAAGGGAAGGGTTTAGGGGCTGGAGGAGGTTACACAGACAGGGAGTGTTGTTTGGGCTGGAGGAGGTTACAGAGATAGAGAGGGATGAGAGGCTGGAGGGGGGTACAGAGATAGGGAGGGAGTTACAGAAATAGGGAGTGTTGTAGGGCCTGGAGGAGGTTACAGAGATAGGGAGGGTTGTTGGGGCTGGAGGAGTTTTCAGAGTAGGAAGGGGTGTAGGAGCTGGAGGAGGTTACAGAGATAGGGAGGGGTGTAGGGGCTGGAGGAAGTTACAGAGATAGGGAGAGGTGTAGGGGCTGGAGGAGCTTACACAGATAGGGGGAGGTGTAGGGGCTGGAGGAGTTTAGAGAGATAGGGAGGGCTGTAGGGGCTGGAGGAGTTTACAGAGATAGGGAGGTGTATAGGGGCTGGAGGAGTTTACAGAGAATGGGAAGGGTGTAGGGGCTGGAGGAGGTTACAGAGATAGGGAGGGTTGTTGGGGCTGGAGGAGTTTTCAGAGTAGGAAGGGGTGTAGGAGCTGGAGGAGGTTACAGAGATAGGGAGGGGTGTAGGGGCTGGAGGAAGTTACAGAGATAGGGAGAGGTGTAGGGGCTGGAGGAGCTTACACAGATAGGGGGAGGTGTAGGGGCTGGAGGAGTTTAGAGAGATAGGGAGGGCTGTAGGGGCTGGAGGAGTTTACAGAGATAGGGAGGTGTATAGGGGCTGGAGGAGTTTACAGAGAATGGGAAGGGTGTAGGGGCTGGAGGAGGTTGCACAGACAGGGAGGGGTGTATGGGCTGGAGGATGTTGCATAGATAGTGAGGGATGTGAGGCTGGAGGGAGTTACAGAGATAGGGAGGGAGTTACAGGAATAGGGAGTGTTGTAGGGTCTGGAGGAGGTTACAGAGATCGGAAGTTACAGAGATAGGGAGGGGTGTAGGGGCTGGAGGAGGTTACAGAGTAGGAAGGGGTGTAGGACTTGGAGGAGGTTACAGAGATAGGGAGGGGTATGGGGGCTGGAGGAACTTACCGAGATAATGAAGGGTGTAGGGGCTGGAGGAGGTTACAGAGATAGGGTGGGGTGTAGAGGCTGTAGGAGGTTACAGAGATAGGGAGAGGTGCAGGGGCTGGAGGTGGTTACAGAGATAGGGAGGGGTGTAGGGGCTGGAGGAGGTTACAGAGATAGGGAGTGGTGTAGGGGCTGGAGGAGTTTACAGAGATTGGGGGAGGTGTAGGGGCTGGATGAGGTTACAGAAATAGGGAGCGATGAGAGGCTGGTGGAGCTTACAGAGATAGGGAGGGAGGGGAAGCTGGTGCGGGATACAGAGATGGGAAGGGAGTTACAGAGATGTTGGGTGAGAGGCTGGACGAGCTTACAGAGATAGGGCGGGGTGTAGGGACTGGAGGAGGTTACAGAGATAGGGAGTGGTTTAGGGGCTGGAGGAGGTTACTGAGATAGGGAGAGGTGTAGGGGCTGCAGGAGGTTATAGAAATAGGGAGCGATGAGAGTCTGGAGGGGGTTACAGAGATAGGGAGGGATTCGAAGCTGGTGCGGGTTACAGAGATGGGGAGGGAGTTACAGAGATGGGGGGTGAGAGGCTGGAGGAGGTTACAGAGATAGGGAGGGGTGTAGGGATGGGAGGAGGTTACAGAGGTAGTGAGGGATAGAGGCTGGAGGTGGTTACAGTGATAGAGAGGGGTTTAGGGGCTGCAGGAGGTTACAAAGATAATGAGGGGTTTAGGGGCTGGAGGAGTTTACAGAGATAGGGAGGGGTGTAGGGGCTGGAGGAGGTTACAGAGATAGGGCGGGGTGTAGTGGCTGTAGGAGGTTACACAGACAGGGAGGGGTGTATGGGCTGGAGGAGGTTACAGAGATAGGGAGGCAGTTACAGAAATAGGGAGGGTTGTAGGTTCTGGAAGAGGTTACAGAGATAGGAGGTTACAGAGATAGGGAGGGTTGTAGGGGCTGGAGGAGGTTACAGAGTAGGAACGGGTGTAGGAGCTGGAGGAGGTTACAGAGATAAGGAGCGGTGCAGGGGCTGGAGGAGTTTACAGAGATAGGGAGTGGTGTAGGGGCTGTAGGAGGTTACAGAGATAGGGCGGGGTGTAGTGCCTGTAGGAGGTTACAGAGATAGGGAGGGGTGAAGGTGCTGGAGGAGGTTACAGAGACATGGAGGGGTGTAGGGGATGGAGGAGGTAACAGAGACAATGAGGGGTGTAGGGGCTGGAGGAGGTTACAGAGAAAGGGAAGGGTTTAGGGGCTGGAGGAGTTTACACAGACAGGGAGGGGTGTATGGGCTGGAGGAGGTTACAGAGATAGCGAGGGATGAGAGGCTGGAGGGGGTTACAGAGATAGGGAGGCAGTTACAGAAATAGGGAGGGTTGTAGGTTCTGGAGGAGGTTACAGAGTAGGAACGGGTGTAGGAGCTGGAGGAGGTTACAGAGATAGGGAGAGGTGTAGGGGCTGGAGGAGGTTGCAGAGATAGGAAGTTACAGAGATAGGGAGGGTTGTAGGGGCTGGAGGAGGTTACAGAGTAGGAACGGGTGTAGGAGCTGGAGGAGGTTACAGAGATAGGGAGAGGTGTAGGGGCTGGAGGAAGTTACAGAGATAGGGAGAGGTGTAGGGGCTGGAGGAGTTTACAGAAATAGGGAGCGATGAGAGGCTGGAGGAGGTTACAGGGATAGGGAGGGATGGGAGGCTGGTGCGGGTTATAATGATGGGGAGGGAGTTACAGAGATGGGGGGTGAGAGGCTGGAGGAAAATACAGAGATACGGAGGCGTGTAGGTACTGGAGGAGTTTAGAGAGATAGGGAGGGATGAGAGGCTGGAGGTGGTTACAGAGATAGAAAGGGGTGTAGGGTCTGGAGGAGGTTACAGAGTAGGAACGGGTGTTGGACTTGGAGGAGGTTACAGAGATAACGAGGGGTGTGGGGGCTATAGGAAGTTACAGAGATAGTGAAGGGTGTAGAGACTGTAGGAGGTTACAGATATAGGGAGGGGGTTAGGGGCTGGAGGAGGTTATAGTGATAGGGAGTGGTGTAGGGGCAGGAGGAGGTTACAGAGATAGGGAGAGGTGTAGGGGCTGGAGGAGGTAACAGAGATCGGGAGCGATGAGAGGCTGGAGAAGGTTACAGAGATAGGGAGGGATGGGAGGCTGGTGCGGGTTACAATGATGGAGAGGGAGTTACAGAGATGTGGGCGTGAGAGTCTGGAGGAAGTTACAGAGATAGGGAGGGGTGCAGGGACTGGAGGAGGTTACAGAGTTAGGGAGGGATGAGAGGCTGGAGGGGGTTACAGAGATAGGGAGGGGTGTAGGGGCTGGTGGATGTTACACAGATAGGGAAGTGTGTAGGGGCTGGAGGAGGTTACACAGACAGGGTGGTGTATGGGCTGGAGGAGGTTAGAGAGATAAGGAGGGATGAGAGGCTGGAGGAGGTAAAAGAGAAAGGGAGGGATATGGGGGCTGGAGGAGTGTACAGAGATAGGGAGGGGTGTAGAGGCTGGAGGAGGTTACAGAGATAGGGAGGGGTGTAGGGGCTGTAGGAGGTTACAGAGATAGGGAGGGTTGTAGGGGCTGGAGAAGGTTACAGAGATAGGGAGGGGTGTAGGGACTGGAGGAGGTTACAGAAATAGGGAGGGATGAGATGCTGGAGGGGGTCACAGAGATAGAAAGGTGTGTAGGGGCTGGAGGTGGTTACAGCGATAGGGAGGTGTGTAGGGGCTGGTGGAGGTTACAGAGATAGGGAAGGGTGTAGGGGCTGGAGGAGGTTACACAGACAGGGAGGGGTGTATGGGCTGGAGGAGGTTACAGAGATAGGGAGGGATGAGAGGCTGGAGGGGGTTACAGAGAATGGGAGGGAGTTACAGAGATAAGGAGGGGTGTAGGGCTGGAGGAGGTTACAGAGATAGGGAGGGATGGGAGGCTGGTGCGGAGTACAGAGATGGGGCCGGAGTTACAGAGTTGGGTGGGTGAGAGTCTGGAGGAGGTTACAGAGATAGGGCGGGGTGTCGGGGCTGGAGGACTTTACAGAGATAGGGAGGGGTGTAGCGGTTGGAGGAGGTTACAAGGATAGGGAGGTGTAAGGACTGGAGGAGGCTACAGAGATAGGGGGAGATGTAGGGGCTGTAGGAAGTTACAGAGATAGGGAGGGGTGTGGGGGCTGGAGGAGGTTACAGAGATAGGGAGCGATGAGAGGCTGGAGGAGGTTGCAGAGATAAGGAGGCGTTTAGAGGTTGGAGGAGGTTACAGAGATAGGGAGGTGTCTAGGGACTGGTGGAGGTTACAGAGATAGGGAGGGGTGTAGGGGTTGGAGGAGGTTACAGAGATAGGGAGGGATGTTGGGACTGGAGAAGGTTACAGAGATAGGGAGGGGTGTAGGGACTGGAGGAGGTGACGGAGATAGGGAGGGTTGAGAGGCTGGAGGAGGTTACAGAGATAGGGAGAGGTGTTGGAGCCGGAGGAGGTTACAAAGATAGGGAGGGGTGTAGGGGCTGGAGGGTGTTACAAAGATAGGAAGTTACAGAGATAGAGAGGGAGTTACAGAGATAAGGTGGGGTGTAGGGGCTGGAGGAGGTTACAGAGATAGGGAGGATTGTGGCGGCTGGAGGAGTTTACAAAGATAGGGAGGGGTGTAGGGGCTGTAGGAGGTTACAGAGATAGGGAGGGGTGTAGTGGTTGGAGGAGGTTACAGAGATAGGGAGGGATTAGAGGCTGGAGGGGGTTACAGAGATAGGGAGTGGTGTAGGTGCTGGAGGAGGTTACAGAGATAGGGAGGGGTTTAGGGGTTGGAGGTGTTTACAGAGATAGGGAGGGGTGTAGTGGTTGGAGGAGGTTACAGAGACAGGGAGGGGTATAGGATTGGAGGTGGTTACAGAGTTCAAGTGGGATGAGAGGCTGGAGGGGTTTACAGAGATAGGAGGAGGTGCAGGGGCTGGAGGAGGTTACAGAGATAGGGAAGGGTTTAGGGGCTGGAGGAGGTTACACAGACAGGGAGGGGTGTATGGGCTGGAGGAGTTTACAGAGATAGGGAGGGATGAGAGGCTGGAGGGGGTTACAGAGATAGGGAGGGTGTTACAGTAATTGGGAGGGTTGTAGGGCCTGGAGGAGGTTACAGAGATAGGGAGGGTTGTTGGGGCAGGAGGAGTTTTCAGAGTAGGAAGGGGTGTAGGAGCTGGAGGAGGTTACAGAGATAGGGAGGGGTGTAGGGGCTGGAGGAAGTTACAGTATGGAAGGGTTTAGGGGCCGGAGGAGGTTACAGATACGGTGGGGTGTTGAGGCTGTCGGAGGTTACAGAGATAGGGAGTGGTGCAGGGGCTGGAGGTGTTTACAGCGACAGGGAGGGGTGTGTGGGCTGGAGGATGTTACAGAGATAGGGAGTGGTGTAGGGGCTGGAGGAGGTTACAGAAATAGTGAGCGATAAGAGGCTGGAGGAGGTTACAGAGATAGTAAGGCGTGTAGGGGCTGGAGGATGTTACAGAGATAGGGAGGTGTGTAGGGGCTGGTGGAGGTTACAGAGATAGTAAGGGGTGTAGGGGCTGGAGGATATTACAGAGATAGGGAGGTGTGTCGGGGCTGGTGGAGGTTACCGAGATAGGGAAGGGTGTAGGAGGTGGAGGAGGTTACACAGACATGGAGGGGTGTATGGGCTGGAGGAGGTTACAGAGATAGGGAGGGATGAGAGGCTGGAGGGGGTTACAGAGAAAGGGAGGAGGTTACAGAGATAGGGAAAGATGTAGGTGCTGGAGGAGGTTACAGAGATAGGGTGCGATGAGAGGCTGGAGGGGGTTACAGAGATAGGGTATGTTGTAGGGCTGGAGGAGGTTACAGAGATCGAGATAGGTGTACGGGCTGGAGGAGGTTACAGAGATAGGGAGGGATGGAGGCTGGTGCGGGTTACAGAGATAGGGTGGGGCGTAGGGGCTGGAGGAGGTTACAGAGATAGGTTGGGGTGTAGGGGTTGGAGGAGGTTACAGAGTTAGGGAGGGGTGAGAGGCTAGAGGAGGTTACAGAAATAGGGTGAGGAGTAGGAGCCGGTGGAGTTTACAGATAGTGGGGGCGGTGAGAGGCTGGAGAGCATTACAGAGATAGGATGTGGTGTAGGGGCTGGAGGAGGTTACAGGGATCGGGAGAGGTGTAGGGGCTGGAGGAGGTTACAGAATTAGGGAGCGTTGAGAGGCTGGTGGGTGTTACAGAGATAGGGAGGGATGGGAGGCTGGTGTGGGTTACAGAGATGGGGAGGGAGTTACAGAGATAAGGAGGGTTATGGGGCTGGTGGAGGTTATAGAGATAGGGAAGGGTGTAGGGGCTGGAGGAAGTAACAGAGATAGGGAGGGGTGTAGCAGCTGGAGGAGGTTACAGAGAAAGGGAGGGGTGTAGGAGCTGGAGTTGGTTACAGAGATAGGGAGGGGTGTAGGGGCTGGAGGAGGTTACAGAGTTAGGGCGGGAGTTACAGATATAGGGAGCGGTGAGAGGCTGGAAAGCATTACAGAGATAGGGAGGGGTGTAGGAGCCATAGGAGGTTACAGAGATAGGGAGGAATGAGAGGCTGGAGGGTTTTACAGAGATAGGGAGGGAGTTATAGAGATAATAAGCAGTGTAGGGCTGGAGGAGGTTACAGATTGGGAGGGGTGTACGGGCATGAGGAGGTTACAGAGATAGGGAGGGTTGTAGGGGCTGGTGGAATTTAGAGAGATAGGGAGAGGTTTAGGGGCTGGAAGTGGTTTCAGAGATAGGGAGGTGTGTAGGAGCTGGAGGAGTTTACAGAGATAGGGAGTGATGAGAGGCTGGAGGAGGTTACAGAGATACGGAGGGGTGTAGTGTTTGGAGGAGGTTACAAAGATAGGGAGGGGTGTAGGTGCTGGAGGAAGTTACAGACAATGGGAGGGGTGTTGGGATTGGAGGAGGTTACAGAAATAGGGAGGGGTGTAAAGACTGGAGGAGGTTACAGAGATAGGGAGGGTTGCAAGGCTGGAGGAAGTTCTAGAGTTAGGGAGAGGTGAAGGAGCCGGAGGAGGTTACAGAGATAGGGTGGGGTGTAGGGGCTTGAGGAGGTTACAGAGATCTGGAGGGGTTTATTGGCTGGAGGAGGTTACAGAGATAGGGAGGGGTTTAGGGGCTGGAGCAGGTTACAGAGATAGGGAGGGATGGGAGGCTGGTGCAGGTGACAGAGATGGGGAGGCAGTTACAGAGATGGTGGTATGAGAGGCTGGAGGAGGTTACAGAGATCGGGAGGAGTGTAGGGACTGGAGGAGGTTAGAGAGATAGGGAGCGATGAGTGGCTGGTGGGGGTGACAGAGATAGGGTGGTTTGTAGGGCTGGAGGAAGTTACAGAGATAGGGAGAGGTGTAGGGTCTGGAGGAGTTTACAGAGATAGGGAGCGATGACAGGCTGGAGGAGATTACAGAGATAGGGAGGGGTGTAGGTGTTGGAGGAGGTTACAGAGATAGGGAGGGATGGGAGGCTGAAGCGGGTTACAGAGATGGGGTGTGAGAGGCTGGAGGAGGTTACAGAGATAGGGCGGGGTGTAGGAGCATGAGGAGGTTACAGAGATAAGGAGGAGTGTAGGGGCCGGAGGAATTTACAGAGATAGGGAGCGATGACAGGCTGGAGGAGATTACAGAGATAGGGAGGGGTGTAGGTGTTGGAGGAGGTTACAGAGATATGGAGGTGTGTAGGGGCTGGAGGAGTTAACAGAGATAGGGAGTGATGGGAGGCTGGTGCGGGATACAGAGATGAGGAGGTAGTTACAGAGATGGGGTGGTAGAGGCTGGAGGCGGTTACAGAGATCGGGAGGAGTTTAGGGACTGGAGGAGGTTACAGAGATAGGGTGAGGTGTAGGGGCTGGAGGAGGTTAGAGACATAGGAGGGTGTAGCGGCTGGAGGAAGTAACAGAGATAGGGTGGGATGTAGGGGCTGGAGGAGGTTACAGAGATAGGGTGAGGTGTAGGGGCTGGAGGAGCTGACAGAGATAGGGAGGGATGGGAGGCTGGTGTGGGTTACAGTGATGGGGCGGAAGTTACAGAGATGGGGGTGTGAGAGGCTAGAGGAGGTTACCGAGATAGGGCGGGGTGTCGCTGCTGGTGGAGGTTACAGAGAAAGGGGGGGGTGTAGGGGCTGGAGGGGGTTACAGAGATAGGGAGGAAGTTACAGAGATAGGGAGGGTTATAGAGGCTGGAGGAGGTTATAGAGATAGGGAGGGGTGTAGTGGCTGGAGGAGGTTACAGAAATAGGGGGGTGTGTAGGGGCCGGAGTAGTTTACAGAGATAGGGAGGAGTGTAGGAGCCGGAGGCGATTACACAGACAGGGAGGGGTGTAGGGGCTGGAAGATGTTACAGCTATAGGGAGGGGTGTAGGTGCTGGAGGAGGTTACAGAGATACAGAGGTGTGTAGGGGTTGGAGGAGGTTACAAGGATAAGGAGGAGTGTAGGAACTGGAGGTGGTTACTGAGATAGGGGGAGGTGTAGTGGCTCGAGGAAGTTACAGAGTTAGGGAGGGTTGTAGGGGCTGGAGGAGGTTACAGAGATAGGGACGAGGAGAGGCTGGAGCAGGTTACAGAGATAGGGAGGGGTCTAGGGGTTGGAGGAGGTTACAGAGATAGGGAGGGGTCTAGGGACTGTAGGAGGTTACAGAGATAGGGAGGGGTGTAGGGGCTGGAGGAGGTTACAGAGATAGGGAGGGGTGTAGGAGCTGGAGGTGGTTACAGAGATAGGGAGGGATGAGAGGCTGGAGTGGGTTACAGAGATAGGGAGTGGTGTAGGGGCTGGAGGAGGTTACAGAGATAGGGAGGGGAGTAGGGGCTGGAGGAGGTTACAGAGATAGGCAGGGATGGGAGGCTGGTGCGGGTTACCGAGTTAGGGAGGCAGTTACAGAGTTGGGGGGGAGAGAGGCTGGAGGAGGATACAGAGATCGGGAGTTTAGGGACTGGAGGAGGTTACAGAGATAGAGGGAGGTGTAGTGGCTGGAGGAGGTTAGAGAGATAGGGAGGGTGTAGGGGCTGGAGGAAGTTACAGAGATAGGGAGGGGTGTAGGGGCTCAAGGAGGTTACAGAGATAGGGTGCGATGAGAGGCTGGAGGGGTTTACAGAGATAGAGATATGTGTAGGGGCTGGAGGAGGTTACAGAGATAGGGAGGGAGTTACAGAGATAGGGACGGGTGAGAGGCTGGTGAGCGTTACAGAGATAGGGAGGGGTGTAGTGGCTGGAGGAGGTTACAGAGATAGGGAGGGGTGTAGGGGCTGGTGAAGCTTACAGATTTAGGGAGGGGTGTAGGGGTTGGAGCAGGTTACAGAGATAGGGAGGGGCGTAGGGACTGGAGGAGGTTACAGAGATAGGGAGGGTTGTAGGGACTGGAGGATGTTACAGAGATAGGGAGGTATGTAGGGACTGGAAGAGGTTACAGAGTTAGCGAGGGATGCGAGGCTGGAGGAGGTTACAGAGTTAGGGAGAGTTTAGGAGCCGGGGGATGTTACAGTGAAAGGGAGGGGTGTAGGGGCTGGAGGTGGTTCCAGAGATAGGGAGGGAGTTACAGAGATAGGAAGTTATAGAGATAGGGAGGGAGTTACAGAGATAAGGAGGGGTGCAGGGCTGGAGGAGGTTACAGAAATAGGGAGGGGTGTAGGGGCCTGAGGAGGTTACAGAGATAGGGAGGGGTGTAGGAGCTGGAGGAGGTTACAGAGATAGGGAGGGAGGTACAGAGATAAGGAGGGTTGTAGGTCTGGAAGAGGATACAGAGATAGGGCGGGAGTTACAGAGATAGATAGCGGTGAGAGGCTGGAGAGGGTTACAGAGATAGGGAGGGGTGTTGGAGCTGGAGGAGGTTACAAAGATAGGGGTGGGGGGAGGGGCTGGAGGAGGTTATAAAGATAGGGGTGTGGGGAGGGGCTGGTGGATGTTACAGAGATAGGGATGAATGAGAGGCTGGAGGGTGTTACAGAGATAGTGAGGGAGTTATAATGATAATGAGCGGTGTAGGTCTGGTGGAGTTTACAGATAGTGAGGGGTTTACGGGCATGAGGAGATTACAGAGATAGGGAGGGGTGTAGGGGCTGGAGGAAGTTACAGAGATAGGGAGGGTTGTAGGGGCTGGAGGAGGATACAGAGATAGGGAGTGGTGTAGGGGCTGGAGGAGGTTACAGAGATAGGGAGGTGTGTAGGGGTTGGCGAAGCTTACAGAGATAGTGAGGGGTGTAGGGCTGGAGGAGGTTAAAGAGATAGGGAGGGATTTACAGAGATAGGGACGGGTGAGAGGCTGGAGAACGTTACAGAGATAGGGAGGCGTGTAGGAGCTGGAGGATGTTACTGAGATAGGGAGGGGTGTAGGGATTGGAGGAGGTTACAGAGATAGGGAGGGGTGTAGGGACTGGAGGATTTTACAGAGATAGGGAGGGGTGACAGGCTGGAGGAGGTTACAGAGTTAGGGAGAGGTGTAGGAGCCGGAGTAGGTTACTGAGATAGGGAGGGTTGTAGGGGCTGGATGGGGTTACAGAGATAGGAAGTTACAGAGATAGGGAGGGAGTTACTGAGATAAGGAGTTGTGCAGTGCTGGAGTATGTTACAGAGATAGGGAGGGGTGTAGTGGCTGCAGGAAGGTACAGAGATAAAGAGGGGTGTAGGGGCTGGAGGAGTTTACAGAGATAGGGAAGGGTGTACGGGCTGGCAAAGTTTACAGAGAGAGAGAGGGGCCTAGTGGCTGGAGGAGGTTACAGAGATAGGGAGGGGTGTAGGCGCTGGAGGATGTTAGAGATTTAGGGAGGGGTGTAGGGGCTGGAGGAGGTTACAGAGATAGGGAGGTTGTAGGGGCTGGAGGAGGTTACAGAGTTTGGGAAGGGTATAGAGGCTGGAGGATGTTATGGAGATAGGGAGGGGTGTAGGGATTGGAGGAGGTTACAGAGATAGGGAGGGGTGTAGGGTCTGGAGGAGTTTACAGAGATAGGGAGGGGGTGAGAAGCTGGAGGAGGTTACAGAGTTATGGAGAGGTGTAGGAGCCGGAGGAGGTTACTGAGATAGGGAGGGTTGTAGGGGCTGGATGGGGTTACAGAGATAGGAATTTACAGAGATAAGGAGGGTGTTACAGAGATAAGGAGGGGTGTAGGGCTGGAGGAGGTTAAAGAGATAGGGAGGGGTGTAGGGCTGGAGGAGGTTAAAGAGATAGGGAGGGGTGTACGGGCTGCAGAAGCTTACAGAGATAGGGAGGGGCGTAGGGTTTGGAGCAGGTTACAGAGATACGGAGGGGTGTAGGGGTTGGAGGATGTTACAGAGATAGGGAGGGGTGTACGGTGCAGCACACCCTCAAATGCGGACTCTCTAGCAGAGCAGCACACCCCCAATTACAGATCCTCCAATAGTGCAGCACTCCCTCAATTACTGACAGTCCAACAGTGCAGCACAGCATCAATTACTGACACTTCAATACTGAAGGTAACCCTCAATTACTGAACCTCCAATAGTGCAGCAAACCTTCAATTACTGACCCTCCAATAGTGCAGCACACCCTCAATTACTGACACTCCAACAGTGCAGCACAGTCTTGATTACTAACAATCCAATAGTGCACCAGCCTCAATTACTGACACTCCAACAGTGCAGTACAGTCTCGATTACTAACAATCCAATACTGCACCAGCCTCAATTGCTGACAATCCAACAGTGCAGCACAGCCACAATTACTGAACTCCAATAGTGAAGCACACCCTCAATTACTGACCCTCCAGTACTGCAGCACACCCTCAATTACTGACCCTCCAGTACTGCAGCACACCCTCAATTACTTACACACCAATAGTGCAGCACACCCTCAATTACTGATCATCCAAAAGTGCACCACACCCTCAATTACTGACACTCCAATAGAGCAGCACACCCTCAATTACTGACCCTCCAATAGTTCAGCACACCCTCAATTACTGACCCTCCAATAGTGCAGCACACCCTCAATTAATGACCCTCCAATAGTTCAGCCCACCCTCAATTACTGACCCTCCAATACTTCAGCACACCCTCAATTACTGACCCTCCAATAGTGCAGCACACCCTCAATTACTGACACTCCAACAGTATAGCACGGTCTCAATTACTGACACTCCAATAGTGCAGCACACCCTCAATTACTGACACACCTATTGTGCAGCATATCCTCAATTATTTACAATCCAATACTGCAGCACACCCACAATTACCGACGACCAATCATGCAGCACACCCTCAATTACTGACATGCAAGTAGTGCAGCAGACACTCAGTTACTTATGCTCCAATATTGAAGCACACTGTCAATTCCTGACAATCCATTAGTGCAGCCGGAGGAGGTTCCAGATATAAGGAGGGTTTAGGATCTGGAGGAGATTACAAAGATAGGAAGGTTTGTAGGAGCAGGAGGAGGATACTGAGTTGGGGAGGGTTGTTGGGTCCGGAGGAGGTTACAGAGATCGGGTGGGTTGTGGTGAGTGGAGGAGTTTACAGAGATAGGGAGGGTTGTAGGGAGTGGAGGAGTTTACAGAGATCAGGAGGGTTGTAGGGGCTGTAGGAGTTTACAGAGATAGGGAGGGATGTAGGATCTGGAGGAGATTACAGAGATAGGGAGGTGTGTAGGGGTTGGAGGTGGTTACAGAGATAGGGAGCGGTGTAAGGGTTGGAGCAGGTTACAGAGATAGGGAGGGGCGTAGGGGCTGGAGGAGTTTACAGAGATAGGTAGGGGAGTTGGGACTGGAGCAGGTTACAGATTTCGGGAGGGGTGTAGGGGCTGGAGGAGGTTACAGAGATAGGGATGGTGTAGGGGCTGGAAGAGGTTACTGAGTTAGGGAGGCGTGTAGGGGTTGGAGGAGGTTACAGAGATAGGGAGCTGTGTAGGGCTTGTAGGTGGTTACAGAGATAGGGAGGGTTTGTAGTCGCCGGAGGATTTTACAGAGATATGGAGAGTTGTAGGGGCTGGAGGAGGTTACAATGATAGGGAGGGGTGTAGGGGCTGGAGGGGGTTACAGAGATAGGGAGGGAGTTACAGAGATAAGTAGGAGTGTAGGGCTGGAGGAGGTTACAGGGACAGGGCGGGAAGTACAGAGATAGGGAGCGGTGAGAGGCTGGAGAGCGTTACAGAGATATGGAGGAGTGTAGGAGCCGGAGGAGGTTACAGAGATAGGGAGGTGTGTAGGGGCTGGAGGAAGTTACAGAGATAGGGAGGGTTGTAGGGGCTGGAGGAAGTTACAGAGATAGGGAGGGGTGTAGGGGCTGGAGGAAGTTACAGAGATAGGGAGGGTTGTAGGTGCTGAAGGAGGTTACAGAGTTAGGGAGGGGTGTAGCGGCTGGAGGATTTTGCAGAGATAGGGATGGGTGTAGGGGCTGGAGGAGGTTACAGAGATAGGGAGGAGTGTAGGAGCCGGAGGAGATTACACAGACAGGGAAGGTTGTAGGGGCTGGAGGAGGTTACAGAGATAGGGAGGGATTTACAGAGATTGTGGGGTGATAGGCTGGAGGAGGTTACAGAGATAGGGAGGGGTGTAAGGGCTGGTGGAGGTTACAGAGATAGTGCGGTGTGTAGGGGTTGGAGGAGGTTACAGAGATACAGAGGTTTGAAGGTGTTGGAGGAGGTTACAGAGATAGGGATGGGTCTCGGGACTGGAGGAGTTTGCAGAGATAGGTAGCGGTGAGAGGCTGGAGGAGGTAACTAAGTTAGGGTGGTGTGTAGGGGCTGGAGGAGGTTACAGAGATAGGGAAGGGTGTATGGACTGGGGGAGGTTACAGAGATTGGGAGGGCATCGAGGCTGGAGGAGGTTACAGAGATAGGGAGAGGTGTTGGGGCTGGAGCAGGTTACAGAGTTAGGGAGGGGTGTCGGTGCTGGAGGACGTTACAGAGATAAGAAGTTACAGAGATAGGGAGGGAGTTACAGAGATAGGGTGGGGTGTAGGGCTGGAGGAGGTTACAGAGATAGGGAGGGGTGTAGGAGTTGGAGGAGGTTACAGAGATAGGGAGAGGTGTATGGGCTGGAGGAGGTTACAGAGATATGGAGAGGTGTAGGGGCTGGAGGAGGTTACAGAGATAGGGAGGGGTGTAGGGGCTGGAGGGGGTTGCAGAGATAGGGAGGGAGTTACAGAGATAAGTAGGGGTGTAGGGCTGGAGGAGGTTACAGGGATAGGGCGGGAGTTACAGAGATAGGGAGTGGTGTAGGAGCCGGAGGACGTTACAGAGATAGGGCGGGAGTTACAGAGATATGGAGGGGTGTAGGAGCCGGAGGAGGTTACAGAGATAGGGAGGGGTGTACGGGCTGGAGGTGTTTGCAATGATAGGGGTGGGGGGAGGGGCTGGAGGAAATAACAGAAATAGGGATGGAGTTATAGAGATATTGAGTGTTGTAGGGGCTGGGGGAGGATACAGATAGGGATGGGTTTACGGGCATGAGGAGGTTACAGAAATATGGAGGGGTGTAGGGGCTGGAGGAAGTTACAGTGATAGGGAGGGTTGTAGGAGCTGAAGGAGGTTACAGAGATAAGGAGGGGTGTAGGGGCTGGAGCAGGTTACAGAGTTAGGGAGGGGTAGAGGGGCTGGAGGAGGTTACAGAGATGGGGATGGTGTAGGGGCTGGAGGAGGTTGCAGAGATATGGAGAGGTCTAGGGGCTGGAGGAGGTTACAGAGATAGGGAGGGGTGTAGGGGCTGGCAGGTGTTACAGAGATAGGGAGGGAATTACAGAGATAAGGAGGGGTGTAGACTGGAGGAGCTTACAGGGATAGGGCGGGAGTTACAGTGATAGGGAGCGGTGAGAGGCTGGAGAGATTTACAGAGATAGGGAGGGGTGTAGGAGCCGGAGGAGGTTACAGAGATAGGGATTGAGTAGGGGCTGGAGGAGGTTACAGAGTTAGGTAGGTGTGTAGGTGTTGGAGGAGGTTTCAGAGATAGGGAGGGGTGTAGGGGCTAGAGGATTTTACAGAGATATGCAGAGGTGTAGGGTCTGGAGGAGGTTACAGAGATAGGGTGGGGTGTAGGGTCTGGAGGGGGTTACAGAGATAGGGAGGGAGTTACAGAGCTAAGGAGGGGTGTAGGGCTGGAGGAGGTTACAGTGATAGGGCGGGAGTTACAGAGATAGGTAGCGGTGATAGGCTGGAGAGCGTTACAGAGATAGGGAGGGGTGTAGGAGCCGGATGAGGTTACAGAGATGGGGAGGGGTGTACGGGCTGGAGGTGGTTACAAGGAGAGGGGTGGGGGGAGGGGCTGGAGGAGGTTACTGAAATAGGGAGGGAGTTATAGAGATAGTGAGCGGTGTAGGGCTGGAGGAGGTTACAGATAGAAAGGGGTGTACGGGCATGAGGAGGTTACAGAGAGAAATGGAGGGGTGTAGGGTCCGAGGAAGTTACAGAGATACGGATGGGTGTATGGGCTGGAGGAGGTTACAGAGATAGTGAGCGTTGTAGGGGCTGGAGGAGGTTAAAGAGATAGGGAGGGGTGTAGGGGCTGGAGGAGGTTACAGAGATAGGGAGGGGTGAAGGAGCCGGAGGAGATTACACAGACAGGGAGCGGTGTAGGGGCTGGAGGAGGTTACAGAGATAGGGAGCGGTGAGAGACTGGAGGAGGTTACAGAGATGGGGAGGGAGTTACAGAGTTTGTGGGGTGATAGGCTGGAGGAGGTTAGAGAGATAGGGAGGGGTGTAGGGCTGGAGGAGTTTACAGAGATAGAGAAGGGTGTACGGGCTGGAGAAGGTTACAGAGCTAGCGAGGGGTATAGGGGTTGGAGCAGGTTACAGAGATAGGGAGGGGCGTCGGGGCTGGAGGAGGTTACAGAGATAGGGAGGGGTGTAGGGGCTGGAGGAGGTTACAGAGTTAGTGAGTGTTGTAGGGGCTGGAGGAGGTTTCAGAGATACGGAGGGGTGTATGGGTTGGAGGAGTTTACAGAGATAGGGAGGCGTCTAGGGAATGGTGGAGGTTACAGAGATAGGGAGGTGTGTAGGTTGCAGCACACCCTCAAATGCGGACTCTCCAGTAGTGCAGCACACCCCCAATTATTGACCCTCCAATAGTGCAGCACACCCTCAATTAATGACACTCCAATAGTGCAGCATACCCTCAATTACTGACACTAAAATCATGCAGCACTCCCTCAATTACTGACACTGCAATAGTGTAGCACCCCCTCAATTACAGACACTCAAATAGTGCAGAATAATGTAAATTACTGACACTCCAATAGTACAGTACACCCTCAATAACTGACTCTCCAATAGTGCAGCACACCCCCAATTATTGACCCTCCAATAGTGCAGCATACCGTCAATTACTGACACTGCAATAGGGTAGCACCCCTCAATTACTGACACTCAATAGTGCAGCACACCCTCAATTACTGACCCTCCAATAGTGCAGCACACCCTCAATTACTGACACCACGTAGGGCAGAACACCCTGAATTACTGTCCTTTCAATAGTCCAGCACACCCTCAATGACCCTCCAATAGTGCAGCACACCCTCAATCACTGCCACACCTATAGTGCAGCAAACCCTGAATTACTGACCCTGCAATAGTGCAGCACCCCCTCAATTACTTGCACACCTCTAGTGCAGCACCCCCTCAATCACTGACATTCCAAATGTGCAGCACACCCTCAATTGATGACTCTTCAATGATGCAGCACAGTCTCATTTACAGATCCTCCAATAGTGCAGCACACCCTCAAACACTGACCCTCTAATAGTGCATCACACCTTCAATTACTGACCTTCCGACATTGCGGAACACCCTCAATTACAGACCATCCACTAGTGCAGCACTCCCTCAATTAATGACACTCCAATAGTGCAGCACAGCATCAATTACTGACAGTCCAACATTATAGCACGGTCTCAATTACTGACACTCCAATAGTGCAGCACACCCTCAATTACTGACACACCTATTGTGCAGCATATCCTCAATTATTTACAATCCAATACTGCAGCACACCCACAATTACCGACGACCAATCATGCAGCACACCCTCAATTACTGACATGAAGTAGTGCAGCAGATACTCAGTTACTTCTGCTCCAATATTGAAGCACACTGTCAATTCCTGACAATCCATTAGTGCAGCCGGAGGAGGTTCCAGATATAAGGAGGGTTTAGGGTCTGGAGTTGATTACAGAGATAGGAAGGTTTGTAGGGGCAGGAGGAGGATACTGAGTTGGGGAGGGTTGTTGGGTCTGGAGGAGGTTACAGAGATCGGGTGGGTTGTGGTGAGTGGAGGAGTTTACAGAGATAGGGAGGGTTGTAGGGAGTGGAGGAGTTTACAGAGATCGGGTGGGTTGTGGTGATTGGAGGAGTTTACAGAGATAGGGAGGGTTGTAGGGGCTGTAGGAGTTTACAGAGATAGGGAGGGATGTAGGATCTAGAGGAGATTACAGAGATAGGGAGTGGTGTAGGGACTGAAGGAGGTTACAGAAACAAGGAGAGGAATAGGTGCTGGAGGAGGTTACAGAGACAGGAGGGCTGTAGGGGCAGGAGGAGGTTACGGCGATAGGGATGGGTGCAGGGGCTGGAGGAGGTTACAGAGATAGGGAGCTGTGTAGGGTTTGGAGGTCGTTACAGAGATAGGGAGGGGTGTAGGAGCAAGAAGATTTTACTGAGATAGGGAGAGGTGTAGGGGCTGGAGGAGGTTACAGAGATGGGGAGGGCTGTAGGGACGGGAGGAGATTACAGAGATAGGGAGGGGTGTACGGGCTGGAGAAGCTTACAGAGATCGGGAGGGGTTTAAGGGTTGGAGCAGGTTACAGAGATAGGGAGGGGTGTAGGGGCTGGAGCAGGTTACAGAGTTAGGGAGGGGTAGAGGGGCTGGAGGAGGTTACAGAGATGGGGATGGTGTCGGGGCTGGAGGAGGTTGCAGAGTTAGGGAGGTGTGCAGGGGTTGGAGGAGGATACAGAGAAAGGGAGGTGTGTAGGGGTTGGAGGAGGTTACAGAGATAAGGAGGGTTGTAGGAGCCGGAGGATTTTACAGAGATATGGAGAGTTCTAGGGGCTGGAGGAGGTTACAGAGATAGGGAGGGATGTAGGGGCTGGCGGGCGTTACAGAGATAGGGAGGGAGTTACAGAGATAAGGAGGGGTGTAGACTGGAGGAGCTTATAGGGATAGGGCGGGAGTTACAGTGATAGGGAGCGGTGAGAGGCTGGAGAGATTTACAGTGATAGGGAGGGGTGTAGGGGCTGGAGGTGGATACAAAGATAGTGGTGGAGGGAGGGGCAGAATGAGGTTACAGAAATAGGGAGGGAGTTATAGAGATAGTGAGCGGTGTAGGGCTGGAGGAGGTTACAGAGAAATGGAGGGGTGTAGGGTCTGGAGGAATTTACAGAGATAGGGATGGGTGTATGGGCTGGTGGAGGTTACCGAGATAGGGAGTGTTGTAGGGGCTGGAGGAATTTACAGAGATAGGCAGGGGTGTAGGGGCTGGAGGCGGTTACAGAGTTAGGGAGGAGTGAAGGAGCCGGAGGAGATTACACAGACAGGGAGGGGTGTAGGGGCTGGCTGAGTTTACCCGAATAGGGAGGGTGTAGTGGCTGGAGGAGTTTACAGAGATAGGGAGCGGTGAGAGACTGGAGGAGGTTACTGAGATTGGGAGGGAGTTACAGAGATAAGGAGGGGTGTAGGGCTGGAGGAGGTTACAGTGATAGGGAGGGGTGTAGCGGCTGGAGGAGGTTACAGAGATAGGGAGCGTTGTAGGGCTGGAGGAGTTTACAGAGATGGGGAAGGGTGTACGGGCTGGAGAAGGTTACAGAGCTAGCGAGGGGTATAGGGGTTGGAGCAGGTTACAGAGATAGGGAGGGGCGTAGGGGCTGGAGGAGGTTACAGAGATAGGGAGGGGTGTAGGGGCTGGAGGAGGTTACAGAGATAGGGAGGGGTGTAGGGGCTGGAGCAGGTTACAGAGTTAGTGAGTGGTGTAGGGGCTGGAGGAGGTTACAGAGATACGGAGGGGTGTATGGGTTGGAGGAGTTAACAGAGATAGGGAGGGGTCTAGGGAATGGTGGAGGTTACAGAGATAGGGAGGTGTGTAGGTTGCAGCACACCCTCAAATGCGGATTCTCCAGTAGTGCAGCACACCCCCAATTATTGACTCTCCAATATTGCAGCATACCGTCATTTACTGACACTGCAATAGTGTAGCACCCTTTCAATTACTGACACTCCAATAGTGCAGCATACCCTCAATTACTGACACTCCAATAGTGCAGCACACCCTCAATTACTGACACTCCAATCATGCAGCACACCCTCAATTTCTGACACTGCAATAGTGTAGCACCCCCTCAATTATAGACACTCAAATAGTGCAGAATAATGTAAATTACTGACACTCCAATAGTACAGTACACCCTCAATAACTGACTCTCCAATAGTGCAGCACACCCCCAATTATTGACCCTCCAATAGTGCAGCATACGTCAATTACTGGCACTGCAATAGGGTAGCACCCCTCAATTACTGACACTCAATAGTGCAGCACACCCTCAATTACTGACCCTCCAATAATGCGGCACACCCTCAATTACTGACACCATGTAGTGCAGAACACCCTGAATTACTGTCCTTTCAATAGTCCAGCACACCCTCAATGACCCTCCAATAGTGCAGCACACCCTCAATCACTGCCACAGCTATAGTGCAGCAAACCCTGAATTACTGACCCTGCAATAGTGCAGCATACCCTCAATTACTTGCACACCTCTAGTGCAGCACACCCTCAATAACTGACATTCCAAAAGTGCAGCACACCCTCAATTGATGACCTTTCAATAATGCAGCAGTCTCATTTACTGATCCTCCAATAGTGCAGCACACCCTCAAACACTGACCCTCTAATAGTGCATCACACCTTCAATTACTGACCTTCGACATTGCGGAACACCCTCAATGACAGACCATCCACTAGTGCAGCACTCCCTCAATTAATGACACTCCAACAGTGCAGCACAGCATCAATTACTAACACTTCAATACTGAAGGTAACCCTCAATTACTGAACCTCCAATAGTGCAGCAAACCTTCAATTACTGACACTTCAATACTGAAGGTAACCCTCAATTACTGACACTTCAATACTGAAGGTAACCCTCAATTACTGAACCTCCAATAGTTCAGCACACCCTCAATTACTGACACTCCAACAGTGCAGCACACCCTCAATTACTGACACTCCAATAGTGCAGCACACCCTCAATTACTGAACTCCAATAATGCAGCACACCCTCAATTACTGAACTCCAATAGTGCAGCACACCCTCAATTACTGAACTCCAATAGTGCAGCACACCCTCAATTACTGACACTCCAACAGTATAGCACGGTCTCAATTACTGACACTCCAATAGTGCACCACACCCTCAATTACTGACCCTCCAATAGAGCAGCACACCAACAATTACTGACACTCCAATAGAGCAGCACACCCTCAATTACTGACACTCCAATAGAGCAGCATCCTCAATTACTGACATGCAAGTAGCGCAGCAGCCACTCAGTTACTGACACTCCAATATTGAAGCACACCGTCAATTCCTGACAATCCATTAGTGCAGCACACCCTCAATTACTGACACTCCAACAGTATAGCGCGGTTTCAATTACTGACACTCCAATAGTGCAGCACACCCTCAATTACTGACATGCAAGTAGTGCAGCAGACACTCAGTTACCTATGCTCCAATATTGAAGCACACTGTCAATTCCTGACAAACCATTAGTGCAGCCGGAGGAGGTTCCAGATATAAGGAGGGTTTAGGGTCTGGAGTTGATTACAGAGATAGGAAGGTTTGTAGGGGCAGGAGGAGGATACTGAGTTGGGGAGGGTTGTTGGGTCTGGAGGAGGTTACAGAGATCGGGTGGGTTGTGGTGAGTGGAGGAGTTTACAGAGATAGGGAGGGTTGTAGGGAGTGGAGGAGTTTACAGAGATCGGGTGGGTTGTGGTGATTGGAGGAGTTTACAGAGATAGGGAGGGTTGTAGGGGCTGTAGGAGTTTACAGAGATAGGGAGGGATGTAGGATCTAGAGGAGATTACAGAGATAGGGAGTGGTGTAGGGACTGAAGGAGGTTACAGAAACAAGGAGAGGAATAGGTGCTGGAGGAGGTTACAGAGACAGGAGGGCTGTAGGGGCAGGAGGAGGTTACGGCGATAGGGATGGGTGCAGGGGCTGGTGGAGGTTACAGAGATGGGGAGGTGTGTAGGTTGCAGCACACCCTCAAATGCGGATTCTCCAGTAGTGCAGCACACCCCCAATTACTGACTCTCCAATAGTGCAGCATACCGTCAGTTACTGACACTGCAATAGTGTAGCACTCCCTCAATTACTGACACTCCAATAGTGCAGCATACCCTCAATTACTGACACTCCAATAGTGCAGCACACCCTCAATTACTGTCACTCCAATCATGCAGCACACCCTCAATTTCTGACACTGCAATAGTGTAGCACCCCTTCAATTATAGACACTCAAATAGTGCAGAATAATGTAAATTACTGACACTCCAATAGTACAGTACACCCTCAATAACTGACTCTCCAATAGTGCAGCACAACCCCAATTATTGACCCTCCAATAGTGCAGCATACCGTCAATTACTGACACTGCAATAGGGTAGCACCCCTCAATTACTGACACTCAATAGTGCAGCACACCCTCAATTACTGACCCTCCAACAGTGCGGCACACCCTCAATTACTGACACCATGTAGTGCAGAACACCCTGAATTACTGTCCTTTCAATAGTCCAGCACACCCTCAATGACCCTCCAATAGTGCAGCACACCCTCAATCACTGCCACACCTATAGTGCAGCAAACCCTGAATTACTGACCCTGCAATAGTGCAGCACCCCCTCAATTACTTGCACACCTCTAGTGCAGCACACCCTCAATCACTGACATTCCAAAAGTGCAGCACACCCTCAATTGATGACTCTTCAATAATGCAGCATAGTCTCATTTACTGATCCTCCAATAGTGCAGCACACCCTCAAACACTGACCCTCTAATAGTGCATCACACCTTCAATTACTGACCTTCCAACATTGCGGAACACCCTCAATGACAGACCATCCACAAGTGCAGCACTCCCTCAATTAATGACACTCCAACAGTGCAGCACAGCATCAATAACCAACACTTCAATACTGAAGGTAACCCTCAATTACTGAACCTCCAATAGTGCAGCAAACCTTCAATTACTGACACTTCAATACTGAAGGTAACCCTCAATTACTGAACCTCCAATAGTTCAGCACACCCTCAATTACTGACACTCCAACAGTGCAGCACACCCTCAATTACTGACACTCCAACAGTGCAGCACACCCTCAATTACTGATACTCCAATAGTGCAGCACACCCTCAATTACTGAACTCCAATAGTGCAGCACACCCTCAATTACTGAACTCCAATGGTGCAGCAAACCCGCAATTACTGACACTCCAACAGTATAGCACGGTCTCAATTACTGACACTCCAATAGTGCACCACACCCTCAATTACTGACCCTCCAATAGAGCAGCACACCCTCAATTACTGACACTCCAATAGAGCAGCACACCCTCAATTACTGACATGCAAGTAGTGCAGCAGACACTCAGTTACTGACACTCCAATATTGAAGCACACCGTCAATTCCTGACAATCCATTAGTGCAGCACACCCTCAATTACTGACACTCCAACAGTATAGCACGGTCTCAATTACTGACACTCCAATAGTGCAGCACACCCTCAATTACTGACACTCCAACAGTATAGCACGGTCTCAGTTACTGACACTCCAACAGTATAGCACTTTCTCAATTACTGACACTCCAATAGTGCAGCACACCCTCAATTACTGACACTCCAACAGTATAGCACGGTCTCAGTTACTGACACTCCAACAGTATAGCACTTTCTCAATTACTGACACTCCAATAGTGCAGCACACCCTCAATTACTGACACTCCAATAGTGCAGCACACCCTCAATTACTAACACACCTATTGTGCAGCATACCCTCAATTATTTACAATCCAATACTGCAGCACACCCACAATTACCGACGACCAATCATGCAGCACACCCTCAATTACTGACATGCAAGTAGTGCAGCAGACACTCAGTTACTTATGCTCCAACATTGAAGCACACTGTCAATTCCTGACAATCCATTAGTGCAGCTGGAGGAAGTTCCAGATATAAGGAGGCTTAAGGTCTGGAGGAGGTTACAGAGATCGGGAGCGTTGTAGTGCCTGGAGGAGGTATCCGAGATAGGGAGTCTTGTAGTGTTTGACAGAGGTTACATAGATAGGTATAGTTGTAGTGAGTGTAGGAGGTTATGGAGAAAGGGAGGGTTGTAGGGAGTGGAGGATATTGCAGTCATAGGGAGGGTTGTAGGGGCTGGAGAATTTTACAGAGATAGGGATGCGGTGCAGGAGCTGGAGGAGGTTACAGAGATACGGAGGTGTGTCGGGTTTGGAGGAGGTTACAGAGACAGGGAGGTTTATAGGTGCTGGAAGAGGTTCCAGATATACGGAGAGGTGTAGGGGCTGGAGTTTGTTATAGAGATAGGAAGGTGTGTAGGGTCAGGAAGCTGTTACAGATTTAAGGAGGGTTGTAAGGGCTGGAGGATGTTACTGAGATAGTGAGGGATGTAGGATCTGGAGGAGATTACAGAGATAGGGAGGAGTGTAGGGGCTGAAGGAGGTTACAGAAACAGGGAGAGGATTAGATGCTGGAGGAGGTTAGAGAGATAGGGAGGGCTGTAGAGTCTGGAGGAGGTTACGGCGATAGGAATGGGTGTAGGGGCTGGAGGAGGTTACAGCGATAGGGAGGGGTGTAGAGGTTGGAGGAGGTTACAGAGATCGGGAGTGGTGTAGTGGCTGGAGGAGATAACAGAGATAGGGAGGGGTGTAGGGCATGGAGGAGGTTACAGTGATAGGGGGGTTTGTAGTAGCTGGAGGAGGATACTGAGTTGGGGAGGGTTGTTGGGTCTGGAGGAGGTTACAGAGATCGGGTGAGTTGTGGTGAGTGGAGGAGTTTACAGAGATAGGGAGGGTTGTAGGGAGTGGAGGAATTTACAGAGATCAGGAGGGTTGTAGGGGCTGGAGGAGTTTACAGAGATAGGGAGGGATGTAGGATCTGGAGGAGATTACAGAGATAGGGAGTGGTGTAGGGGCTGAAGGATGTTACAGAAACAGGGAGAGAATTAGGTGCTGGAGGAGGTTAGAGAGATAGGGAGGGCTGTAGGGGCTGGAGGAGGTTACGGCGATAGGAATGGGTGTCGGGGCTGGAGGAGGTTACAGCGATAGGGAGGGGTGTAGGGGTTGGAGGAGGTTACAGAGATCAGGAGTGGTGTAGTGGCTGGAGGAGATAACAGAGATAGGGAGTGGTGTAGGGCATGGAGGAGGTTACAGTGATAGGGGGGTTTGTAGGAGCTGGACAAAGTTGCAGACATAGGGAGTGTTGTAGGGGCTGGAGGAGGTTAAAGACATAGGCACTGTTGTACTGAGTGGAGGAAGTTGCAGAGTTAGGGATGGGTGTAGGTGCTGTAGGAGGTTACAGAGATAAGGAGGGTTATAGGGGCTGTACGAGGTTACCGAGATAGGGATGGGTATAGGTTGCTGGAGGAGGTTACAGAGATAGGGAGGTTTGTAAGGGCTGGAGGAGCTTACAGAGATCAGGAGCGTTGTAGTGACTGGAGGAGGTATCCGAGATAGGAAGTCTTGTAGGGTTTGACAGAGGTTACATAGATAGGGATAGTTGTAGTGAGTGTAGGAGGTTATGGAGGAAGGGAGGGTTGTAGGGAGTGGAGGACATTGCTGACATAGGGAGGGTTGTAGGGGCAGATGAATTTTACAGAGATAGGGATGCAGGGGCTGGAGGAGGTTACAGAGATACGGAGGTGTGTAGGGTCTGGAGGAGGTTACAGAGATAGAGAGGTGTATAGGTGCTGGTGGAGGTTCCAGATATAGGGAGAGGTGTAGGGACTGGAGGAGGTTATAGATAGGAAGGTGTGTAGGTTCAGGAAGCTGTTACAGAGTTAAGGAGGGTTGTAAGGGCTGGAGGAGGTTACTGAGATAGGGAGGGATGTAGGATCTGGAGGAGATTACAGAGATAGGGAGTGGTGTAGGGACTGAAGCAGGTTACAGAAACAGGGAGAGGATTACTTGCTGGAGGAGGTTACAGAGGTAGGGAGGGGTGTAGTGGCATGGAGGAGGTTACAGAGATAGGGTGGTTTGTAGGGGCTGGACAAAGTTACAGAGAAAGGGTGGGTTGTAGTGAGTGGAGGAGGTTACAGAGATAGGGACGGGTGTCGGTGGCTGGAGGTTGTTACAGATATATGGAGGTGTGTAGGGGATAGAGGAGATTACAGAGATAGGGATGGGTGTAAATGGCTGGAGGTTGTTACAGAGATAGGGAGGTGTGTACAGCTGGAGGAGTTTACAGAGATAGGAGAGATGTAGGGGCTGGATGAGTTTACAGAGTTAGGGATGGGTGTAGGTGCTGGAGGAGGTTACAGAGATAGGGATGGGTGTAGGTGCTGGAGGAGGTGACAGAGATAAGGAGGGGTGTAGGCGCTGTACGAGGTTTCTGAGATAGGGATGGGTATAAGGTGCTGGAGGAGGTTACAGAGATAGGGAGGTTTGTAAGGGCTGGAGGAGTTTACAGAGATAGGGAACGTTGTAGTGAGTGGAGGAGCTATCCGAGATAGGGAGTCTTGTAGGGTTTGACAGAGGTTACATAGATAGGGATGGTTGTAGTGAGTGTAGGAGGTTACTGAGAAAGGGAGGGTTGTAGGGAGTGGAGGACATTGCAGACATAGGGAGGGTTGTAGGGGCTGGAGAATTTTACAGAGATAGGGATGCGGTGCAGGGGCTGGAGGAGGTTACAGAGATACGGAGGTGTGTAGGGTTTGGAGGAGGTTACAAAGATACTGAGGTGTATAGGTGCTGGAAGAGGTTCCAGATATAGGGAGGGGTGTAGGGATTGGAGGAGGTTACAGAGATAGGGAGGGGTGTAGGACTGGAGGAGGTTACAGAGATAGGAAGTGGTGCGAGGCTGGAGGAGGTTACAGAGATAGGAAGTTACAGAGATAGGGAGGGAGTTACAGAGATAAGGAGGGTTGTAGGGCTGGAGGAGGTTACAGAGATAGGGAGGGGTGTAGGAGGTGGAGGAGGTTACAGAGATAGGCAGGGGTGTAGGGGCTGGAGGAGGTTACAGAGATAGGGAGGTGTGTACGGGTTGGAGAAGCTTACAGAGTTAGGGAGCGGTGTAGGGGTTGGAGCAGGTTACAGAGATAGGGAGGGGTGTGAGGCTGGAGGAGGTTACAGAGTTAGGGAGAGTTTTGGAGCCGGAGGAGGTTACAGCGATAGGGAGGGGTGTAGGGGTGGGAGGGGGTTACAGAGATAGGGAGGGAGTTAAAAGATAGGAAGTTACAGAGATAGGTAGTGAGTTACAGAGATAAGGAGGGGTGTAGTGGTTTGGAGGAGGTTACAGAGTTAGGGAGGGAGTTACAGAGATGAGGAGGGGTGTAGGGCTGGAGGAGGTTACAGAGATAGGGAGGGAGTTAAAGAGATAGGGAGGGGTGAGAGGCTGGAGAGCGTTACAGAGATAGGGAGGAGTGTAGGAGCCGGAGGATGTTACAGAGATAGGGAGGGTTTTAGTGATTGGAGGAGGTTACAGAGATAGGGAGGGGTCTAGGGACTGGAGGAGGTTACAGAGATAGGGAGGGGTGTACTGGCTGGAGGAGGGTACAGCGATAGGGAGGGGTGTATGGGCTGGAGGAGGATACAGAGATAGGGAGGGGTGTAGGGGTTGGAGCAGCTTACAGAGATAGGGAGGGGCATAGGGGCTGGAGGAGGTTACAGAGATAGGGAGGGGTGTAGGGGCTGGAGGAGGTTAGAGAGTTAGGGAGGAGTGTAGGGGCTGGAGGAGGTTACAGAGATAAGGAGGGTTTTAGTGATTGGAGGAGGTTACAGAGATAGGGAGGGGTGTAGGGACTGGAGGAAGTTACAGAGATAGGGAAGGGTGAGAGGCAGGAGGAGGTGACAGAGATACGGAGGGGTGTAGGGGTTGGAGGAGGTTACAGAGATAGGGAGGGGTCTAGGGACTGGAGGAGGTTACAGAGATAGGGAGGGTTGAGAGGCTGGAGGAGGTTACAGTGATAGGGAGAGGTGTAGCAGCCGGAGGATGTTACAGAGATAGGGAGGGGTGTAGGGGCTGGATGAGTTTACAGAGTTAGGGATGGGTGTAGGTGCTGGAGGAGGTTACAGAGATAGGGATGGGTGTAGGTGCTGGAGGAGGTGACAGAGATAAGGAGGGGTGTAGGCGCTGTACGAGGTTTCTGAGATAGGGATGGGTATAAGGTGCTGGAGGAGGTTACAGAGATAGGGAGGTTTGTAAGGGCTGGAGGAGCTTACAGAGATAGGGAGCGTTGTAGTGAGTGGATGAGCTATCCGAGATAGGGAGTCTTGTAGGTTTGACAGAGGTTACATAGATAGGGATGGTTGTAGTGAGTGTAGGAGGTTACGGAGAAAGGGAGGGTTGTAGGGAGTGGAGGACATTGCAGACATAGGGAGGGTTGTAGGGGCTGGAGAATTTTACAGAGATAGGGATGCGGTGCAGGGGCTGGAGGAGGTTACAGAGATACGGAGGTGTGTAGGGTTTGGAGGAGGTTACAAAGATACTGAGGTGTATAGGTGCTGGAAGAGGTTCCAGATATAGGGAGGGGTGTAGGGATTGGAGGAGGTTACAGAGATAGGGAGGGGTGTCGGACTGGAGGAGGTTACAGAGATAGGAAGTGGTGCGAGGCTGGAGGAGGTTACAGAGATAGGAAGTTACAGAGATAGGGAGGGAGTTACAGAGATAAGGAGGGTTGTAGGGCTGGAGGAGGTTACAGAGATAGGGAGGGGTGTAGGAGTTGGAGGAGGTTACAGAGATAGGCAGGGGTGTAGGGGCTGGAGGAGGTTACAGAGATAGGGAGGTGTGTACGGGTTGGAGAAGCTTACAGAGTTAGGGAGCGGTGTAGGGGTTGGAGCAGGTTACAGAGATAGGGAGGGGTGTGAGGCTGGAGGAGGTTACAGAGTTAGGGAGAGTTTTGGAGCCGGAGGAGGTTACAGCGATAGGGAGGGGTGTAGGGGCGGGAGGGGGTTACAGAGATAGGAAGGGAGTTAAAAGATAGGAAGTTACAGAGATAGGTAGTGAGTTACAGAGATAAGGAGGGGTGTAGTGGTTTGGAGGAGGTTACAGAGATAGGGAGGGAGTTAAAGAGATAGGGAGGGGTGAGAGGCTGGAGAGCGTTACAGAGATAGGGAGGAGTATAGGAGCCGGAGGATGTTACAGAGATAGGGAGGGTTTTAGTGATTGGAGGAGGTTACAGAGATAGGGAGGGGTGTACTGGCTGGAGGAGGGTACAGCGATAGGGAGTTGTGTTTGGGCTGGAGGAGGTTACAGAGTTTGGGAGGTGTGTACGGGCTGGAGGAGGTTACAGAATCAGGGAGGGGTATAGGGGCCAGAGGAGGTTACAGAGATAGGCAGGTGTGTAGGGGCTGGAGGGGGTTACAAAGATATGGAGGGTGTTACAGAGATAAGGAGGGGTGTAGGGCTGGAGGAAGCTACAGAGATAGGGAGGGAGTAACAGAGATAGGGACGGGAGCGAGGCTGGAGAGCGTTACAGAGATAGGGTGAGGTGTAGGAGCCGAGGATGTTACAGTGATAGGTAGGGGTGTAGGTTTGGAGGAGTTTACAGGGATAGGGAGGGATGAGAGGCTGGAGGAGTTTACAGAATTAGGGAGGGTTGTAGGGGCCGGAGGAGGTTACAGAGATAGGGAGGGTTGTAGGGGCTGGAGGAGTTTACAGAGATAGGGAGAGATGAGAGGCTGGAAGAGGTTACAGAGATACAGAGGGGTGTAGGTGTTGGAGGAGGTTACAGAGATAGGGAGGTGACTTGGGACTGGAGGAATTTACAGAGATTCGGAGAGGAGTAGGAGCCGGAGGAGGTTACAAAGATAGGGAGGGGTGTAGGGGCTGGAGGAGGTTACAGAGATAGGGAGGTGTGTACGGGTTGGAGAAGCTTACAGAGTTAGGGAGCGGTGTAGGGGTTGGAGCAGGTTACAGAGATAGGGAGGGGTGTGAGGCTGGAGGAGGTTACAGAGTTAGGGAGAGTTTTGGAGCCGGAGGAGGTTACAGCGATAGGGAGGGGTGTAGGGGTGGGAGGGGGTTACAGAGATAGGGAGGGAGTTAAAAGATAGGAAGTTACAGAGATAGGTAGTGAGTTACAGAGATAAGGAGGGGTGTAGTGGTTTGGAGGAGGTTACAGAGTTAGGGAGGGAGTTACAGAGATGAGGAGGGGTGTAGGGCTGGAGGAGGTTACAGAGATAGGGAGGGAGTTAAAGAGATAGGGAGGGGTGAGAGGCTGGAGAGCGTTACAGAGATAGGGAGGAGTGTAGGAGCCGGAGGATGTTACAGAGATAGGGAGGGTTTTAGTGATTGGAGGAGGTTACAGAGATAGGGAGGGGTCTAGGGACTGGAGGAGGTTACAGAGATAGGGAGGGGTGTACTGGCTGGAGGAGGGTACAGCGATAGGGAGGGGTGTATGGGCTGGAGGAGGATACAGAGATAGGGAGGGGTGTAGGGGTTGGAGCAGCTTACAGAGATAGGGAGGGGCATAGGGGCTGGAGGAGGTTACAGAGATAGGGAGGGGTGTAGGGGCTGGAGGAGGTTAGAGAGTTAGGGAGGAGTGTAGGGGCTGGAGGAGGTTACAGAGATAAGGAGGGTTTTAGTGATTGGAGGAGGTTACAGAGATAGGGAGGGGTGTAGGGACTGGAGGAAGTTACAGAGATAGGGAAGGGTGAGAGGCAGGAGGAGGTGACAGAGATACGGAGGGGTGTAGGGGTTGGAGGAGGTTACAGAGATAGGGAGGGGTCTAGGGACTGGAGGAGGTTACAGAGATAGGGAGGGTTGAGAGGCTGGAGGAGGTTACAGTGATAGGGAGAGGTGTAGCAGCCGGAGGATGTTACAGAGATAGGGAGGGGTGTAGGGGCTGGATGAGTTTACAGAGTTAGGGATGGGTGTAGGTGCTGGAGGAGGTTACAGAGATAGGGATGGGTGTAGGTGCTGGAGGAGGTGACAGAGATAAGGAGGGGTGTAGGCGCTGTACGAGGTTTCTGAGATAGGGATGGGTATAAGGTGCTGGAGGAGGTTACAGAGATAGGGAGGTTTGTAAGGGCTGGAGGAGCTTACAGAGATAGGGAGCGTTGTAGTGAGTGGATGAGCTATCCGAGATAGGGAGTCTTGTAGGGTTTGACAGAGGTTACATAGATAGGGATGGTTGTAGTGAGTGTAGGAGGTTACGGAGAAAGGGAGGGTTGTAGGGAGTGGAGGACATTGCAGACATAGGGAGGGTTGTAGGGGCTGGAGAATTTTACAGAGATAGGGATGCGGTGCAGGGGCTGGAGGAGGTTACAGAGATACGGAGGTGTGTAGGGTTTGGAGGAGGTTACAAAGATACTGAGGTGTATAGGTGCTGGAAGAGGTTCCAGATATAGGGAGGGGTGTAGGGATTGGAGGAGGTTACAGAGATAGGGAGGGGTGTCGGACTGGAGGAGGTTACAGAGATAGGAAGTGGTGCGAGGCTGGAGGAGGTTACAGAGATAGGAAGTTACAGAGATAGGGAGGGAGTTACAGAGATAAGGAGGGTTGTAGGGCTGGAGGAGGTTACAGAGATAGGGAGGGGTGTAGGAGTTGGAGGAGGTTACAGAGATAGGCAGGGGTGTAGGGGCTGGAGGAGGTTACAGAGATAGGGAGGTGTGTACGGGTTGGAGAAGCTTACAGAGTTAGGGAGCGGTGTAGGGGTTGGAGCAGGTTACAGAGATAGGGAGGGGTGTGAGGCTGGAGGAGGTTACAGAGTTAGGGAGAGTTTTGGAGCCGGAGGAGGTTACAGCGATAGGGAGGGGTGTAGGGGCGGGAGGGGGTTACAGAGATAGGAAGGGAGTTAAAAGATAGGAAGTTACAGAGATAGGTAGTGAGTTACAGAGATAAGGAGGGGTGTAGTGGTTTGGAGGAGGTTACAGAGATAGGGAGGGAGTTAAAGAGATAGGGAGGGGTGAGAGGCTGGAGAGCGTTACAGAGATAGGGAGGAGTGTAGGAGCCGGAGGATGTTACAGAGATAGGGAGGGTTTTAGTGATTGGAGGAGGTTACAGAGATAGGGAGGGGTGTACTGGCTGGAGGAGGGTACAGCGACAGGGAGGGGTGTATGGGCTGGAGGAGGATACAGAGATAGGGAGGGGTGTACGGGCTCGAGCAGCTTACAGAGATAGGGAGGGGTGTAGGGGCTGGAGGAGGTTAGAGAGTTAGGGAGGGGTGTAGGGGTTGGAGGAGGTTACAGAGATAGGGAGGGGTCTAGGGACTGGAGGAGGTTACAGAGATAGGGAGGGGTCTAGGGACTGGAGGAGGTTACAGAGATACGGAGGGCTGTAGGGTTGGAGGAGGTTACAGTGATAGGGAGAGGAGTAGGTGCCGAAGGAGGTTACAATGATATGGAGGGTTGTACGGGATGGAGCAGATTACAGACATAGGGAGGAGTGTCGGGGCTGGAGGAGGATAAAGAGATTTGTTGAGGTGTAGGGTCTGGAGGAGATTACAGAGATAGGGAGGGATGGGAGGCTGGTGCGGGTTACAGAGATGGGGCGGGAGTTACAGAGATGGTGGTGTGAGAGGGTGAAGGAGGTTACAGAGATAGGTAGGTGTGTAGGAGCCGGAGGAGATTACACTGTCAGGGAGGGGTGTAGGGGCTGGAAGAGGTTACAGAGATAGGGAGGGGTGTCGGGGCTGGAGGAGGTTACAGAGATAGGAAAGGGTGCGAGGCTGGAGGAGGTTACAGAGTTAGGGAGAGTTTTAGGGGCTGGAGGAAGTTACAGAGATAGGGAGGGTGTAGGGGCTGGAGGGGGTTATAGAGATATGGAGGGAGTTACAGAGATAAGGAGGGGTGTAGGGCTGGAGGAGGCTACATAGATAGGGAGAGAGTTACGGATATAGGGAGGGGAGAGAGGCTGGAGAGCGTTACAGAGATAGGGAGGGGTGTAAGAGCCGGAGGATGTTACAGACATAGGGACGGGTATAGGTTTGGAGGAGTTTACAGAGATAGGGAGGGGTGAGAGGCTGGAGGATTTTACAGAGTTAGGGAGAGGTGTAGGAGCCTGAGGAGGTTACTGAGATAGGGAATGTTGTAGGGGCTGGATGGAGTAACAGAGATAGGAAGTTACAGAGATAGGGAGGGAGTTAGAGAGATAAGGAGGGGTGAAGGGGTTTGGAGGAGGTTACAGAGATAGGGAGGGGTGTACTGACTGGAGGAGGGTACAGCGATAGGGAGGGGTGTATGGGCTGGAGGAGGATACAGAGATAGGGAGGGGTGTACGGGCTGGAGAAGGTTACAGGGATAGGGAGGGGTGTAGGGGTTGGAGCAGCTTACAGAGATAGGGAGGGGCATAGGGGCTGGAGGAGGTTACAGAGATAGGGACGGGTGTAGGGGCTGGAGGAGGTTAGAGATTTAGGGAGGAGGGTAGGGGCTGGAGGAGGTTACAGAGATAGGGAGTTCTAGTCGCTGGAGGAGGTTACAGTTAGGGAGGGTTATAGGGGCAGGAGGAGGTTTCAGTGATAGGGAGGGGTGTCGGGGCTGGAGGAGGTTACTGAGAAAGGGAGGGGTGTAGGAGCCGGAGGAGGTTACAGAGATAGGGAGGGGTGTAGGGGCATGAGGAGTTTACAGATAGAGTGAGGGGTGTAGAGGCTGGAGGCGGTTACAGAGATAGGGAGGGGTGTACGGCCTGGAGAAGCTTACATAGATAGGGAGGGGTGTAAGGATTGGAGCAGGTTACAGAGAAAAGGAGGGGCGTAGGGGTTGGAGTAGGTTACAGAATAAGGGAGGTGTGTATGGGCTGGAGGAGGTTACAGAGTCAGGGAGGGGTATAGGGGCCGGAGGAGGTTACAGAGATAGGGAGGGTTGTAGGGGCTGGAGGAGTTTACAGAGATAGGGAGAGATGACAGGCTGGAGGAGGTTACAGAGATACAGAGGGGTGTAGGTGTTGGAGGAGGTTACAGAGATAGGGAGGTGACTTGGGATTGGATGAGTTTACAGAGATTCGGAGAGGAGTAGGAGCCGGAGGAGGTTACAAAGATAGGGAGGGGTGTAGGGGTTGGAGGAGGTTATAGAGATAGGTAGGGGTGAGAGGCTGGAGGAGGTTACAGAGATTGGGAGAGGAGTAGGAGCCGGGGGAGGTTACAGAGATAGGGAGGGTTTGTAGGGGCTGGAGGAGGTTACAGACATAGGGAGGTGTGTGGGGAATAGAGGAGTTTACTGAGATAGGGAGGGGTGTAGGGACTGGAGGAGGTTACAGAGATAGGGAGGGGTGTGAGACTGAGGAGGTTACAGAGTTAGGGAGAGTTTAGGAGCTGGAGGAGGTTACAGCGATAGGGAGGGATGTTGGGGCTGGAGGGGGTTACAGAGATAGGGAGGGAGTTAAAAGATAGGAAGTTACAGAGATAGGGAGGGAGTTACAGAGATAAGGAGGGGTGTAGCTGTTTGCAGGAGGTTACAGAGATAGGGAGGGGTGTACTGGCTGGAGGAGGGTACAGCGATAGGGAGGAGTGTAGGGGCTGGAGGAAGTAACAGAGATAGGGAGGGGTGTACGGGTTGGAGAAGGTTACAGAGATAGGGAGGGGTGTAGGGGTTAGAGCAGGTTACAGAGATAGGGAGGGGTGTAGGGGCTGGAGGAGGTTACAGAGTCAGGGAGGGGTATAGGGGCCGGAGGAGGTTACAGAGATAGGGAGGGTTGTAGGGGCTGGAGGAGTTTACAGAGATAGGGAGAGATGACAGGCTGGAGGAGGTTACAGAGATACAGAGGGGTGTAGGTGTTGGAGGAGGTTACAGAGATAGGGAGGTGACTTGGGATTGGAGGAGTTTACAGAGATTCGGAGAGGAGTAGGAGCCGGAGGAGGTTACAAAGATAGGGAGGGGTGTAGCGGTTGGAGGAGGTTATAGAGATAGATAGGGGTGAGAGGGTGGAGGAGGTTATAGAGATAGGTAGGGGTGAGAGGCTGGAGGAGGTTACAGAGATTGGGAGAGGAGTAGGAGCCGGGGGAGGTTACAGAGATAGGGAGGGTTTGTAGGGGCTGGAGGAGGTTACAGACATAGGGAGGTGTGTGGGGAATAGAGGAGTTTACTGAGATAGGGAGGGGTGTAGGGACTGGAGGAGGTTACAGAGATAGGGAGGGGTGTGAGACTGAGGAGGTTACAGAGTTAGGGAGAGTTTAGGAGCCGGAGGAGGTTACAGCGATAGGGAGGGCTGTTGGGGCTGGAGGGGGTTACAGAGATAGGGAGGGAGTTACAGAGATAAGGAGGGGTGTAGCTGTTTGGAGGAGTTTACAGAGATAGGGAGGGGTGTACTGGCTGGAGGAGGGTACAGCAATAGGGAGGAGTGTAGGGGCTGGAGGAAGTAACAGAGATAGGGAGGGGTGTACAGGCTGGAGAAGGTTACAGAGATAGGGAGGGGTGTAGGGGCTGGAGGAGGTTACAGAGATAGGGAGTTGTAGTGGCTCGAGGAGGTTACAGAGGTAGGGAGGTGTGTAGGGGTTGGAGGAGGTTACAGAGATAGGGAAGTGTGTAGTGATTGGAGGAGGTTACAGAGGTAGGTAGGGGTGTAGTGGCATGAGGAGTTTACAGAGATAGGTAGGGGTGTAGATTCTGGAGGGGGTTCCCGAGTTCGGGAGGGGTGTACGGGCATGAGGAGGTTACAGAGATAGGGAGGGGTGTAGGGACTGGAGGAGATTACAGAGATAGGGAGTGGTGTACGGGCTGGAGACGCTTACAGAGATAGGGAGCGGTGTAAGGGTTGGTGCAGGTAACAGAGATAGGGAGGGGCATAGGGGTTGGAGTAGGTTACAGAGATAGGGAGGGGTGTAGGGGCTGGAGTAGGTTACAGAGTTAGGGAGGGTTGTAGGGGCTGGAGGAGGTTACAGAGTTAGGGAGGGTTGTAGGGGCTGGAGGAGTTTACAGAGATAGTGAGCGATGAGAGGCTGGAGGAGGTGACAGAGATACAGAGGGTTGTAGGCGTTGGAGGAGGTTACAGAGATAGGGAGGGGGTCTTGGGACTGGAGGAGTTTACAGAGATTCGGAGAGGAGTAGGAGCCGGAGGAGGTTACAAAGATAGGGAGGCGTGTAGGGGCTGGAGGAGGTTATAGAGATAGGTAGGTGTGAGAGGGTGGAGGAGGTTATAGAGATAGGTTGTGGTGAGATGCTGGAGGAGGTTACAGAGATTGGGAGAGGAGTTGGAGCAGGAGGAAGTTACAGAGATAGGGAGGGTTTGTAGGGGCTGGAGGAGGTTACAGACATAGGGAGGGGTTTAGGGATTGGACGAGGTTACAGAGATAGGGAAGGGTGTAGGGACTGGAGGAGGTTACAGAGATAGGGAGGGGTTTAGTCTGGAGGAGGTTACAGAGTTAGGGAGAGTTTAGGAGCCGGAGGAGGTTACAGCGATAGGGAGGGGTGTAGGGGCTGGAGGGGTTTACAGATATAGGGAGGGAGTTAAAAGATAGGAAGTTACAGAGATAGGGATGGAGTTACAGAGATAAGGTGGGGTGTAGCGGTTTGGAGGAGGTTACAGAGATGGGAAGGGCTGTACTGGCTGGAGGAGGGTACAGCGTTAGGGAGGAGTGTAGGGACTGCTGGAGGTTACAGAGATAGGGAGGGGTGTACGGGCTGGAGAATGTTACAGAGATAGGGAGGGGTGTAGGGGTTGGAGTAGGTTACAGAGATAGGGAGGGGTGTAGGGGCTGGAGGTGGTCAGACAGTTTGGGAGGGGTGTAGGGGCCGGAGGAGGTTACAGAGATAGGGAGGTTTGTAGGGGCTGGAGGAGTTTACAGAGATAGGTAGGTCTGTAGGGGTTGGAGGAGGTTACAGAGATACGGAAGTGTGTAGGGGTTGGAGGAGGTTACAGAGATAGGGAGAGGTTTAGGGGCTGGAGGAGGTTACAGAGTAAGGGAGGGGTGTAGGAGCCGGAGGAGGTTACAGAGATAGGGAGGGGTGTAGGGGCATGAGGAGTTTACAGAGATAGTGAGGGATGTAGAGGCTGGAGGAGGTTACAGAGATCGGGAGGGGTGTACGGGCATGAGGAGGTTACAGAGATAGGGAGGGGTGTAGGGACTGGAGGAGATTACAGAGATAGGGAGGGTTGTAGGGATTGGAGTAGGTTACAGAGATAGGGAGGGGCGTAGGGTTTGGAGGTGGTTACCGAGATAGGGGCGTTTGTAGGGGTTGGAGGTGTTTACAGAGATAGGGAGGGGTGTAGGGGCTGGAGGAGGTTACAGAGATAGGAAGGGGTACGAGGCTGGAGGAGTTTACAGAGTTAGGGAGGGCGTTACAGAGATGAGGAGGGGTGTAGAGTTGGAGTAGTTTACAGAGATATGGAGGGAGTTAAAGAGATAGGGAGGGGTGAGAGGCTGGAGAGCGTTACAGAGATAGGGAGGAGTATAGGAGCCGGAGGATGTTACAGAGATAGGGAGGGTTGTAGGGATTGGAGGAGGTCACAGAGATAGGGAGGGGTGTAGGGACTGGAGGAAGTTACAGAGATAGGGAGGGGTGAGAGGCTGGAGGAGGTTACAGAGATAAGGAGGGGTGTAGGGGTTGGAGGAGGTAACAGAGTTAGGGAGGGGTCTAGGGACTGGAGGAGGTTACAGAGATAGGGAGGGGTGAGAGGCTGGAGGAAGTTACAGTGATAGCGAGAGTAGTAGGTGCCGGAGGAGGGTACAAAGATAGGGAGGGTTGTAGAGGCTGGAGGAGGTTACAGACATAGGGAGGAGTGTAGGGATTGGAGGAGGTTACAGAGATAGGAAGGGGTGCGAAGCTGGAGGAGGTTACAGAGTTAGGGAGAGGTGTAGCAGCCGGTGGCGGTTACAGAGATAGGGAGGGGTGTAGGGGCTGGAGGAGGTTACAGAGATAGGGAGGGGTGTAGGGGCTGGAGGGGGTTACAAAGATATGGAGGGTGTTACAGAGATAAGGAGGGGTGTAGGGCTGGAGGAAGCTACAGAGATAGGGAGGGAGTAACAGAGATAGGGACGGGAGAGAGGCTGGAGAGCGTTACAGAGATAGGGTGAGGTGTAGGAGCCGGAGGATGTTACAGTGATAGGTAGGGGTGTAGGTTTGGAGGAGTTTACAGGGATAGGGAGGGGTGAGAGGCTGGAGGAGTTTACAGAGTTAGGGAGAGGTGTAGGACCCTGAGGATGTTACTGAGATAGGGAGTGTTGTAGGGGCTGGATGGGGTTACAGAGATAGGAAGTTACAGAGATAGGGAGCGAGTTACAGAGATAAGGAGGGGTGAAGGGGTTTGGAGGAGGTTACAGAGATAGGGAGGGGTGTACTGGCTGGAGGAGGGTACAGCGATAGGGAGTTGTGTTTGGGCTGGAGGAGGTTACAGAGTTTGGGAGGTGTGTACGGGCTGGAGGAGGTTACAGAATCAGGGAGGGGTATAGGGGCCGGAGGAGGTTACAGAGATAGGGAGGTGTGTAGGGGCTGGAGGGGGTTACAAAGATATGGAGGGTGTTACAGAGATAAGGAGGTGTGTAGGGCTGGAGGAAGCTACAGAGATAGGGAGGGAGTAACAGAGATAGGGACGGGAGAGAGGCTGGAGAGCGTTACAGAGATAGGGTGAGGTGTAGGAGCCGGAGGATGTTACAGTGATAGGTAGGGGTGTAGGTTTGGAGGAGTTTACAGGGATAGGGAGGGGTGAGAGGCTGGAGGAGTTTACAGAGTTAGGGAGAGGTGTAGGACCCTGAGGATGTTACTGAGATAGGGAGTGTTGTAGGGGCTGGATGGGGTTACAGAGAAAGGAAGTTACAGAGGTAGGGAGCGAGTTACAGAGATAAGGAGGGGTGAAGGGGTTTGGAGGAGGTTACAGAGATAGGGAGGGGTGTACTGGCTGGAGGAGGGTACAGCGATAGGGAGTTGTGTTTGGGCTGGAGGAGGTTACAGAGTTTGGGAGGTGTGTACGGGCTGGAGGAGGTTACAGAATCAGGGAGGGGTATAGGGGCCAGAGGAGGTTACAGAGATAGGCAGGTGTGTAGGGGCTGGAGGGGGTTACAAAGATATGGAGGGTGTTACAGAGATAAGGAGGGGTGTAGGGCTGGAGGAAGCTACAGAGATAGGGAGGGAGTAACAGAGATAGGGACGGGAGCGAGGCTGGAGAGCGTTACAGAGATAGGGTGAGGTGTAGGAGCCGGAGGATGTTACAGTGATAGGTAGGGGTGTAGGTTTGGAGGAGTTTACAGGGATAGGGAGGGATGAGAGGCTGGAGGAGTTTACAGAATTAGGGAGGGTTGTAGGGGCCGGAGGAGGTTACAGAGATAGGGAGGGTTGTAGGGGCTGGAGGAGTTTACAGAGATAGGGAGAGATGAGAGGCTGGAAGAGGTTACAGAGATACAGAGGGGTGTAGGTGTTGGAGGAGGTTACAGAGATAGGGAGGTGACTTGGGACTGGAGGAATTTACAGAGATTCGGAGAGGAGTAGGAGCCGGAGGAGGTTACAAAGATAGGGAGGGGTGTAGGGGTTGGAGGAGGTTATAGAGATAGGGAGGGTTGTAGGGTCTTGAGGAGGTTACAGAGTTAGGGAGAGTTTAGTAGCCGGAGGAGGTTACAGCGATAGGGAGGGGTGTAGGGGCTGGAGGGGGTTACAGATATAGGGAGGGACTTAAAAGATAGGAAGTTACAGAGATAGGGATGGAGTTACAGAGATAAGGTGGGGTGTAGCGATTTGGAGGAGGTTACAGAGATGGGAAGGAGTGTACTGGCTGGAGGAGGGTACAGCGTTAGGGAGGAGTGTAGGGGCTGCTGGAGGTTACAGAGATAGGGAGGGGTGTACGGGCTGGAGAATGTTACAGAGATAGGGAGGGGTGTAGGGGTTGGAGCAGGTTACAGAGATAGGGAGGGGCGTAGGGGCTGGAGGAGGTTAGAGAGTTAGGGAGGAGTGTAGGGGCTGGAGGAGGTTACAGAGATAGGGAGAGGTGTAGGGGCTGGAGGAGGTTACAGAGATAGGGAGGGGTGTAGGGGCTGGAGGAGGTTAGAGAGTTAGGGAGGAGTGTAGGGGTTGGAGGAGGTTACAGAGATAGGGAGAGGTGTATTAGCCGGAAGAGCTTACAGAGATAGGGAGAGGTGTAGGGGCTGGAGGAGGTTACAGAGTAAGGAAGGGGTGTAGGAGCCGGAGGAGGTTACAGAGATAGGGAGGGGTGTAGGGGCATGAGGAGTTTACAGAGATAGTGAGGGGTGTAGAGGCTGGAGGAGGTTACAGAGATAGGGAGGGGTGTAGGGACTGGAGGACATTACAGAGATAGGGAGGGGTGTAGGGGTTGGAATAGGTTACAGAGATAGGGAGGGGCTTAGGGGTTGGAGGTGGTTACCGAGATAGGGGGGTTTGTAGGGGTTGGAGGTGTTTACAGAGATAGGTAGGGGTGTAGTGGCATGAGGAGTTTACAGAGATAGTGAGGGGTGTAGATTCTGGAGGGTGTTCCCGAGTTCGGGAGGTGTGTACGGGCATGAGGAGGTTACAGAGATAGGGAGGGGTGTAGGGACTGGAGGAGATTACAGAGATAGGGAGGAGTGTACGGGCTGGAGACGCTTACAGAGATAGGGAGCGGTGTAAGGGTTGGTGCAGGTTACAGAGATAGGGAGGGGTGTAGGGGCTGGAGTAGGTTACAGAGTTAGGGAGGGTTGTAGGGGCTGGAGGAGGTTACAGAGTTAGGGAGGGTTGTAGGGGCTGGAGGAGTTTACAGAGATAGTGAGCGATGAGAGGCTGGAGGAGGTTACTGAGATACAGAGGGTTGTAGGCGTTGGAGGAGGTTACAGAGATAGGGAGGGGTCTTGGGACTGGAGGAGTTTACAGAGATTCGGAGAGGAGTAGGAGCCGGAGGAGGTTACAAAGATAGGGAGGGGTGTAGGGGCTGGAGGAGGTTATAGAGATAGGTAGGTGTGAGAGGGTGGAGGAGGTTATAGAGATAGGTAGTGGTGAGAGGCTGGAGGAGGTTACAGAGATTGGGAGAGGAGTTGGAGCAGGAGGAAGTTACAGAGATAGGGAGGGTTTGTAGGGGCTGGAGGAGGTTACAGACATAGGGAGGGATTTAGGGATTGGACGAGGTTACAGAGATAGGGAAGGGTGTAGGGACTGGAGGAGGTTACAGAGATTGGGAGGGTTTTGAGTCTGGAGGAGGTTACAGAGTTAGGGAGAGTTTAGTAGCCGGAGGAGGTTACAGCGATAGGGAGGGTTGTAGGGGCTGGAGGGGGTTACAGATATAGGGAGGGAGTTAAAAGATAGGAAGTTACAGAGATAGGGATGGAGTTACAGAGATAAGGTGGGGTGTAGCGGTTTGGAGGAGGTTACAGAGATGGGAAGGGGTGTACTGGTTGGAGGAGGGTACAGCGTTAGGGAGGAGTGTAGGGGCTGCTGGAGGTTACAGAGATAGGGAGGGGTGTACGGGCTGGAGAATGTTACAGAGATAGGGAGGGGTGTAGGGGTTGGAGCAGGTTACAGAGATAGGGAGGGGCGTAGGGACTGGAGGTGGTTACAGAAATAGGGAGGGGTGCAGGGGCTGGAGGTGGTCAGACAGTTAGGGAGGGGTGTAGGGGCCGGAGGAGGTTACAGAGATAGGGAGGTTGTAGGGGCTTGAGGAGGTTACAGAGTTAGGGAGTGGTATAGGGGCTGGAGGAGTTTACAGAGATAGGGAGGGGTGTCGGGGCTGGAGGAGGTTACTGAGAAAGGGAGGGGTGTAGGAGCCGGAGGAGGTTACAGAGATAGGGAGGGGTGTAGGGGCATGAGGAGTTTACAGATAGAGTGAGGGGTGTAGAGGCTGGAGGCGGTTACAGAGATAGGGAGGGGTGTACGGCCTGGAGAAGCTTACATAGATAGGGAGGGGTGTAAGGGTTGGAGCAGGTTGCAGAGAAAAGGAGGGGCGTAGGGTTTGGAGTAGGTTACAGAATTAGGGAGGTGTGTATGGGCTGGAGGAGGTTACAGAGTCAGGGAGGGGTATAGGGGCCAGAGGAGGTTACAGAGATAGGGAGGGTTGTAGGGGCTGGAGGAGTTTACAGAGATAGGGAGAGATGACAGGCTGGAGGAGGTTACAGAGATACAGAGGGGTGTAGGTGTTGGAGGAGGTTACAGAGATAGGGAGGTGACTTGGGATTGGAGGAGTTTACAGAGATTCGGAGAGGAGTAGGAGCCGGAGGAGGTTACAAAGATAGGGAGGGGTGTAGGGGTTGGAGGAGGTTATAGAGATAGGTAGGGGTGAGAGGCTGGAGGAGGTTACAGAGATTGGGAGAGGAGTAGGAGCCGGGGGAGGTTACAGAGATAGGGAGGGTTTGTAGGGGCTGGAGGAGGTTACAGACATAGGGAGGTGTGTGGGGAATAGAGGAGTTTACTGAGATAGGGAGGGGTGTAGGGACTGGAGGAGGTTACAGAGATAGGGAGGGGTGTGAGACTGAGGAGGTTACAGAGTTAGGGAGGGATGTTGGGGCTGGAGGGGGTTACAGAGATAGGGAGGGAGTTAAAAGATAGGAAGTTACAGAGATAGGGAGGGAGTTACAGAGATAAGGAGGGGTGTAGCTGTTTGCAGGAGGTTACAGAGATAGGGAGGGGTGTACTGGCTGGAGGAGGGTACAGCGATAGGGAGGAGTGTAGGGGCTGGAGGAAGTAACAGAGATAGGGAGGGGTGTACGGGTTGGAGAAGGTTACAGAGATAGGGAGGGGTGTAGGGGTTAGAGCAGGTTACAGAGATAGGGAGGGGTGTAGGGGCTGGAGGAGGTTACAGAGTCAGGGAGGGGTATAGGGGCCGGAGGAGGTTACAGAGATAGGGAGGGTTGTAGGGGCTGGAGGAGTTTACAGAGATAGGGAGAGATGACAGGCTGGAGGAGGTTACAGAGATACAGAGGGGTGTAGGTGTTGGAGGAGGTTACAGAGATAGGGAGGTGACTTGGGATTGGAGGAGTTTACAGAGATTCGGAGAGGAGTAGGAGCCGGAGGAGGTTACAAAGATAGGGAGGGGTGTAGCGGTTGGAGGAGGTTATAGAGATAGATAGGGGTGAGAGGGTGGAGGAGGTTATAGAGATAGGTAGGGGTGAGAGGCTGGAGGAGGTTACAGAGATTGGGAGAGGAGTAGGAGCCGGGGGAGGTTACAGAGATAGGGAGGGTTTGTAGGGGCTGGAGGAGGTTACAGACATAGGGAGGTGTGTGGGGAATAGAGGAGTTTACTGAGATAGGGAGGGGTGTAGGGACTGGAGGAGGTTACAGAGATAGGGAGGGGTGTGAGACTGAGGAGGTTACAGAGTTAGGGAGAGTTTAGGAGCCGGAGGAGGTTACAGCGATAGGGAGGGCTGTTGGGGCTGGAGGGGGTTACAGAGATAGGGAGGGAGTTACAGAGATAAGGAGGGGTGTAGCTGTTTGGAGGAGTTTACAGAGATAGGGAGGGGTGTACTTGCTGGAGGAGGGTACAGCAATAGGGAGGAGTGTAGGGGCTGGAGGAAGTAACAGAGATAGGGAGGGGTGTACGGGCTGGAGAAGGTTACAGAGATAGGGAGGGGTGTAGGGGCTGGAGGAGGTTACAGAGATAGGGAGTTGTAGTGGCTCGAGGAGGTTACAGAGATAGGGAGGTGTGTAGGGGTTGGAGGAGGTTACAGAGATAGGGAAGTGTGTAGTGATTGGAGGAGGTTACAGAGGTAGGTAGGGGTGTAGTGGCATGAGGAGTTTACAGAGATAGGTAGGGGTGTAGATTCTGGAGGGGGTTCCCGAGTTCGGGAGGGGTGTACGGGCATGAGGAGGTTACAGAGATAGGGAGGGGTGTAGGGACTGGAGGTGGTTACAGAAATAGGGAGGGGTGCAGGGGCTGGAGGTGGTCAGACAGTTAGGGAGGGGTGTAGGGGCCGGAGGAGGTTACAGAGATAGGGAGGTTGTAGGGGCTTGAGGAGGTTACAGAGTTAGGGAGTGGTATAGGGGCTGGAGGAGTTTACAGAGATAGGGAGGGGTGTCGGGGCTGGAGGAGGTTACTGAGAAAGGGAGGGGTGTAGGAGCCGGAGGAGGTTACAGAGATAGGGAGGGGTGTAGGGGCATGAGGAGTTTACAGATAGAGTGAGGGGTGTAGAGGCTGGAGGCGGTTACAGAGATAGGGAGGGGTGTACGGCCTGGAGAAGCTTACATAGATAGGGAGGGGTGTAAGGGTTGGAGCAGGTTGCAGAGAAAAGGAGGGGCGTAGGGGTTGGAGTAGGTTACAGAATTAGGGAGGTGTGTATGGGCTGGAGGAGGTTACAGAGTCAGGGAGGGGTATAGGGGCCAGAGGAGGTTACAGAGATAGGGAGGGTTGTAGGGGCTGGAGGAGTTTACAGAGATAGGGAGAGATGACAGGCTGGAGGAGGTTACAGAGATACAGAGGGGTGTAGGTGTTGGAGGAGGTTACAGAGATAGGGAGGTGACTTGGGATTGGAGGAGTTTACAGAGATTCGGAGAGGAGTAGGAGCCGGAGGAGGTTACAAAGATAGGGAGGGGTGTAGGGGTTGGAGGAGGTTATAGAGATAGGTAGGGGTGAGAGGCTGGAGGAGGTTACAGAGATTGGGAGAGGAGTAGGAGCCGGGGGAGGTTACAGAGATAGGGAGGGTTTGTAGGGGCTGGAGGAGGTTACAGACATAGGGAGGTGTGTGGGGAATAGAGGAGTTTACTGAGATAGGGAGGGGTGTAGGGACTGGAGGAGGTTACAGAGATAGGGAGGGGTGTGAGACTGAGGAGGTTACAGAGTTAGGGAGGGATGTTGGGGCTGGAGGGGGTTACAGAGATAGGGAGGGAGTTAAAAGATAGGAAGTTACAGAGATAGGGAGGGAGTTACAGAGATAAGGAGGGGTGTAGCTGTTTGCAGGAGGTTACAGAGATAGGGAGGGGTGTACTGGCTGGAGGAGGGTACAGCGATAGGGAGGAGTGTAGGGGCTGGAGGAAGTAACAGAGATAGGGAGGGGTGTACGGGTTGGAGAAGGTTACAGAGATAGGGAGGGGTGTAGGGGTTAGAGCAGGTTACAGAGATAGGGAGGGGTGTAGGGGCTGGAGGAGGTTACAGAGTCAGGGAGGGGTATAGGGGCCGGAGGAGGTTACAGAGATAGGGAGGGTTGTAGGGGCTGGAGGAGTTTACAGAGATAGGGAGAGATGACAGGCTGGAGGAGGTTACAGAGATACAGAGGGGTGTAGGTGTTGGAGGAGGTTACAGAGATAGGGAGGTGACTTGGGATTGGAGGAGTTTACAGAGATTCGGAGAGGAGTAGGAGCCGGAGGAGGTTACAAAGATAGGGAGGGGTGTAGCGGTTGGAGGAGGTTATAGAGATAGATAGGGGTGAGAGGGTGGAGGAGGTTATAGAGATAGGTAGGGGTGAGAGGCTGGAGGAGGTTACAGAGATTGGGAGAGGAGTAGGAGCCGGGGGAGGTTACAGAGATAGGGAGGGTTTGTAGGGGCTGGAGGAGGTTACAGACATAGGGAGGTGTGTGGGGAATAGAGGAGTTTACTGAGCTAGGGAGGGGTGTAGGGACTGGAGGAGGTTACAGAGATAGGGAGGGGTGTGAGACTGAGGAGGTTACAGAGTTAGGGAGAGTTTAGGAGCCGGAGGAGGTTACAGCGATAGGGAGGGCTGTTGGGGCTGGAGGGGGTTACAGAGATAGGGAGGGAGTTACAGAGATAAGGAGGGGTGTAGCTGTTTGGAGGAGTTTACAGAGATAGGGAGGGGTGTACTTGCTGGAGGAGGGTACAGCAATAGGGAGGAGTGTAGGGGCTGGAGGAAGTAACAGAGATAGGGAGGGGTGTACGGGCTGGAGAAGGTTACAGAGATAGGGAGGGGTGTAGGGGCTGGAGGAGGTTACAGAGATAGGGAGTTGAAGTGGCTCGAGGAGGTTACAGAGATAGGGAGGTGTGTAGGGGTTGGAGGAGGTTACAGAGATAGGGAAGTGTGTAGTGATTGGAGGAGGTTACAGAGGTAGGTAGGGGTGTAGTGGCATGAGGAGTTTACAGAGATAGGTAGGGGTGTAGATTCTGGAGGGGGTTCCCGAGTTCGGGAGGGGTGTACGGGCATGAGGAGGTTACAGAGATAGGGAGGGGTGTAGGGACTGGAGGAGATTACAGAGATAGGGAGTGGTGTACGGGCTGGAGACGCTTACAGAGATAGGGAGCGGTGTAAGGGTTGGTGCAGGTAACAGAGATAGGGAGGGGCATAGGGGTTGGAGTAGGTTACAGAGATAGGGAGGGGTGTAGGGGCTGGAGTAGGTTACAGAGTTAGGGAGGGTTGTAGGGGCTGGAGGAGGTTACAGAGTTAGGGAGGGTTGTAGGGGCTGGAGGAGTTTACAGAGATAGTGAGCGATGAGAGGCTGGAGGAGGTGACAGAGATACAGAGGGTTGTAGGCGTTGGAGGAGGTTACAGAGATAGGGAGGGGGTCTTGGGACTGGAGGAGTTTACAGAGATTCGGAGAGGAGTAGGAGCCGGAGGAGGTTACAAAGATAGGGAGGCGTGTAGGGGCTGGAGGAGGTTATAGAGATAGGTAGGTGTGAGAGGGTGGAGGAGGTTATAGAGATAGGTTGTGGTGAGATGCTGGAGGAGGTTACAGAGATTGGGAGAGGAGTTGGAGCAGGAGGAAGTTACAGAGATAGGGAGGGTTTGTAGGGGCTGGAGGAGGTTACAGACATAGGGAGGGGTTTAGGGATTGGACGAGGTTACAGAGATAGGGAAGGGTGTAGGGACTGGAGGAGGTTACAGAGATAGGGAGGGGTTTAGTCTGGAGGAGGTTACAGAGTTAGGGAGAGTTTAGGAGCCGGAGGAGGTTACAGCGATAGGGAGGGGTGTAGGGGCTGGAGGGGTTTACAGATATAGGGAGGGAGTTAAAAGATAGGAAGTTACAGAGATAGGGATGGAGTTACAGAGATAAGGTGGGGTGTAGCGGTTTGGAGGAGGTTACAGAGATGGGAAGGGCTGTACTGGCTGGAGGAGGGTACAGCGTTAGGGAGGAGTGTAGGGACTGCTGGAGGTTACAGAGATAGGGAGGGGTGTACGGGCTGGAGAATGTTACAGAGATAGGGAGGGGTGTAGGGGTTGGAGTAGGTTACAGAGATAGGGAGGGGTGTAGGGGCTGGAGGTGGTCAGACAGTTTGGGAGGGGTGTAGGGGCCGGAGGAGGTTACAGAGATAGGGAGGTTTGTAGGGGCTGGAGGAGTTTACAGAGATAGGTAGGTCTGTAGGGGTTGGAGGAGGTTACAGAGATACGGAAGTGTGTAGGGGTTGGAGGAGGTTACAGAGATAGGGAGAGGTTTAGGGGCTGGAGGAGGTTACAGAGTAAGGGAGGAGTATAGGAGCCGGAGGATGTTACAGAGATAGGGAGGGTTGTAGGGATTGGAGGAGGTCACAGAGATAGGGAGGGGTGTAGGGACTGGAGGAAGTTACAGAGATAGGGAGGGGTGAGAGGCTGGAGGAGGTTACAGAGATAAGGAGGGGTGTAGGGGTTGGAGGAGGTAACAGAGTTAGGGAGGGGTCTAGGGACTGGAGGAGGTTACAGAGATAGGGAGGGGTGAGAGGCTGGAGGAAGTTACAGTGATAGCGAGAGTAGTAGGTGCCGGAGGAGGGTACAAAGATAGGGAGGGTTGTAGAGGCTGGAGGAGGTTACAGACATAGGGAGGAGTGTAGGGATTGGAGAAGGTTACAGAGATAGGAAGGGGTGCGAAGCTGGAGGAGGTTACAGAGTTAGGGAGAGGTGTAGCAGCCGGTGGCGGTTACAGAGATAGGGAGGGGTGTAGGGGCTGGAGGAGGTTACAGAGATAGGGAGGGGTGTAGGGGCTGGAGGGGGTTACAAAGATATGGAGGGTGTTACAGAGATAAGGAGGGGTGTAGGGCTGGAGGAAGCTACAGAGATAGGGAGGTAGTAACAGAGATAGGGACGGGAGAGAGGCTGGAGAGCGTTACAGAGATAGGGTGAGGTGTAGGAGCCGGAGGATGTTACAGTGATAGGTAGGGGTGTAGGTTTGGAGGAGTTTACAGGGATAGGGAGGGGTGAGAGGCTGGAGGAGTTTACAGAGTTAGGGAGAGGTGTAGGACCCTGAGGATGTTACTGAGATAGGGAGTGTTGTAGGGGCTGGATGGGGTTACAGAGATAGGAAGTTACAGAGATAGGGAGCGAGTTACAGAGATAAGGAGGGGTGAAGGGGTTTGGAGGAGGTTACAGAGATAGGGAGGGGTGTACTGGCTGGAGGAGGGTACAGCGATAGGGAGTTGTGTTTGGGCTGGAGGAGGTTACAGAGTTTGGGAGGTGTGTACGGGCTGGAGGAGGTTACAGAATCAGGGAGGGGTATAGGGGCCGGAGGAGGTTACAGAGATAGGGAGGTGTGTAGGGGCTGGAGGGGGTTACAAAGATATGGAGGGTGTTACAGAGATAAGGAGGTGTGTAGGGCTGGAGGAAGCTACAGAGATAGGGAGGGAGTAACAGAGATAGGGACGGGAGAGAGGCTGGAGAGCGTTACAGAGATAGGGTGAGGTGTAGGAGCCGGAGGATGTTACAGTGATAGGTAGGGGTGTAGGTTTGGAGGAGTTTACAGGGATAGGGAGGGGTGAGAGGCTGGAGGAGTTTACAGAGTTAGGGAGAGGTGTAGGACCCTGAGGATGTTACTGAGATAGGGAGTGTTGTAGGGGCTGGATGGGGTTACAGAGAAAGGAAGTTACAGAGGTAGGGAGCGAGTTACAGAGATAAGGAGGGGTGAAGGGGTTTGGAGGAGGTTACAGAGATAGGGAGGGGTGTACTGGCTGGAGGAGGGTACAGCGATAGGGAGTTGTGTTTGGGCTGGAGGAGGTTACAGAGTTTGGGAGGTGTGTACGGGCTGGAGGAGGTTACAGAGATAGGGAGGGTTGTAGGGGCTGGAGGAGTTTACAGAGATAGGGAGAGATGAGAGGCTGGAGGAGGTTACAGAGATACAGAGGGGTTTAGGTGTTGGAGGAGGTTACAGAGATCGGGAGGTGACTTGGGACTGGAGGAATTTACAGAGATTCGGAGAGGAGTAGGAGCCGGAGGAGGTTACAAAGATAGGGAGGGGTGTAGGGGTTGGAGGAAGTTATAGAGATAGGGAGGGTTGTAGGGTCTTGAGGAGGTTACAGAGTTAGGGAGAGTTTAGTAGCCGGAGGAGGTTACAGCGATAGGGAGGGGTGTAGGGGCTGGAGGGGGTTACAGATATAGGGAGGGAGTTAAAAGATAGGAAGTTACAGAGATAGGGATGGAGTTACAGAGATAAGGTGGGGTGTAGCGGTTTGGAGGAGGTTACAGAGATGGGAAGGAGTGTACTGGCTGGAGGAGGGTACAGCGTTAGGGAGGAGTGTAGGGGCTGCTGGACGTTACAGAGATAGGGAGGGGTGTACGGGCTGGAGAATGTTACAGAGATAGGGAGGGGTGTAGGGGTTGGAGCAGGTTACAGAGATAGGGAGGGGCGTAGGGACTGGAGGAGGTTACAGAGATAGGGAGGGGTGAGAGGCTGGAGGAAGTTACAGTGATAGCGAGAGTAGTAGGTGCCGGAGGAGGTTACAAAGATAGGGAGGGTTGTAGAGGCTGGAGGAGGTTACAGACATAGGGAGGAGTGTAGGGATTGGAGGAGGTTACAGAGATAGGGTGGCGTGTAGGGACTGGAGGAGGTTACAGAGATAGGGAGAGGTGTAGCAGCCGGTGGCGGTTACAGAGATAGGGAGGGGTGTAGGGGCTGGAGGAGGTTACAGAGATAGGGAGGGGTGTAGGGGCTGGAGGGGGTTACAAAGATATGGAGGGTGTTACAGAGATAAGGAGGGGTGTAGGGCTGGAGGAAGCTACAGAGATAGGGAGGGAGTAACAGAGATAGGGACGGGAGAGAGGCTGGAGAGCGTTACAGAGATAGGGTGAGGTGTAGGAGCCGGAGGATGTTACAGTGATAGGTAGGGGTGTAGGTTTGGAGGAGTTTACAGGGATAGGGAGGGGTGAGAGGCTGGAGGAGTTTTCAGAGTTAGGGAGAGGTGTAGGACCCTGAGGATGTTACTGAGATAGGGAGTGTTGTAGGGGCTGGATGGGGTTACAGAGATAGGAAGTTACAGAGATAGGGAGCGAGTTACAGAGATAAGGAGGGGTGAAGGGGTTTGGAGGAGGTTACAGAGATAGGGAGGGGTGTACTGGCTGGAGGAGGGTACAGTGATAGGGAGTTGTGTTTGGGCTGGAGGAGGTTACAGAGTTTGGGAGGTGTGTACGGGCTGGAGGAGGTTACAGAATCAGGGAGGGGTATAGGGGCCAGAGGAGGTTACAGAGATAGGCAGGTGTGTAGGGGCTGGAGGGGGTTACAAAGATATGGAGGGTGTTACAGAGATAAGGAGGGGTGTAGGGCTGGAGGAAGCTACAGAGATAGGGAGGGAGTAACAGAGATAGGGACGGGAGCGAGGCTGGAGAGCGTTACAGAGATAGGGTGAGGTGTAGGAGCCGGAGGATGTTACAGTGATAGGTAGGGGTGTAGGTTTGGAGGAGTTTACAGGGATAGGGAGGGGTGAGAGGCTGGAGGAGTTTACAGAGTTAGGGAAGGTTGTAGGGTCCGGAGGAGGTTACAGAGATAGGGAGGGTTGTAGGGGCTGGAGGAGTTTACAGAGATAGGGAGAGATGAGAGGCTGGAAGAGGTTACAGAGATACAGAGGGGTGTAGGTGTTGGAGGAGGTTACAGAGATAGGGAGGTGACTTGGGACTGGAGGAATTTACAGAGATTCGGAGAGGAGTAGGAGCCGGAGGAGGTTACAAAGATAGGGAGGGGTGTAGGGGTTGGAGGAGGTTATAGAGATAGGGAGGGTTGTAGGGTCTTGAGGAGGTTACAGAGTTAGGGAGAGTTTAGTAGCCGGAGGAGGTTACAGCGATAGGGAGGGGTGTAGGGGCTGGAGGGGGTTACAGATATAGGGAGGGACTTAAAAGATAGGAAGTTACAGAGATAGGGATGGAGTTACAGAGATAAGGTGGGGTGTAGCGATTTGGAGGAGGTTACAGAGATGGGAAGGGGTGTACTGGCTGGAGGAGGGTACAGCGTTAGGGAGGAGTGTAGGGGCTGCTGGAGGTTACAGAGATAGGGAGGGGTGTACGGGCTGGAGAATGTTACAGAGATAGGGAGGGGTGTAGGGGTTGGAGCAGGTTACAGAGATAGGGAGGGGCGTAGGGGCTGGAGGAGGTTAGAGAGTTAGGGAGGAGTGTAGGGGCTGGAGGAGGTTACAGAGATAGGGAGAGGTGTAGGGGCTGGAGGAGGTTACAGAGATAGGGAGGGGTGTAGGGGCTGGAGGAGGTTAGAGAGTTAGGGAGGAGTGTAGGGGTTGGAGGAGGTTACAGAGATAGGGAGAGGTGTATTAGCCGGAAGAGCTTACAGAGATAGGGAGAGGTGTAGGGGCTGGAGGAAGTTACAGAGTAAGGAAGGGGTGTAGGAGCCGGAGGAGGTTACAGAGATAGGGAGGGGTGTAGGGGCATGAGGAGTTTACAGAGATAGTGAGGGGTGTAGAGGCTGGAGGAGGTTACAGAGATAGGGAGGGGTGTAGGGACTGGAGGACATTACAGAGATAGGGAGGGGTGTAGGGGTTGGAATAGGTTACAGAGATAGGGAGGGGCTTAGGGGTTGGAGGTGGTTACCGAGATAGGGGGGTTTGTAGGGGTTGGAGGTGTTTACAGAGATAGGTAGGGGTGTAGTGGCATGAGGAGTTTACAGAGATAGTGAGGGGTGTAGATTCTGGAGGGGGTTCCCGAGTTCGGGAGGTGTGTACGGGCATGAGGAGGTTACAGAGATAGGGAGGGGTGTAGGGACTGGAGGAGATTACAGAGATAGGGAGGAGTGTACGGGCTGGAGACGCTTACAGAGATAGGGAGCGGTGTAAGGGTTGGTGCAGGTTACAGAGATAGGGAGGGGTGTAGGGGCTGGAGTAGGTTACAGAGTTATGGAGGGTTGTAGGGGCTGGAGGAGGTTACAGAGTTAGGGAGGGTTGTAGGGGCTGGAGGAGTTTACAGAGATAGTGAGCGATGAGAGGCTGGAGGAGGTTACTGAGATACAGAGGGTTGTAGGCGTTGGAGGAGGTTACAGAGATAGGGAGGGGTCTTGGGACTGGAGGAGTTTACAGAGATTCGGAGAGGAGTAGGAGCCGGAGGAGGTTACAAAGATAGGGAGGGGTGTAGGGGCTGGAGGAGGTTATAGAGATAGGTAGGTGTGAGAGGGTGGAGGAGGTTATAGAGATAGGTAGTGGTGAGAGGCTGGAGGAGGTTACAGAGATTGGGAGAGGAGTTGGAGCAGGAGGAAGTTACAGAGATAGGGAGGGTTTGTAGGGGCTGGAGGAGGTTACAGACATAGGGAGGGATTTAGGGATTGGACGAGGTTACAGAGATAGGGAAGGGTGTAGGGACTGGAGGAGGTTACAGAGATTGGGAGGGGTTTGAGTCTGGAGGAGGTTACAGAGTTAGGGAGAGTTTAGTAGCCGGAGGAGGTTACAGCGATAGGGAGGGGTGTAGGGGCTGGAGGGGGTTACAGATATAGGGAGGGAGTTAAAAGATAGGAAGTTACAGAGATAGGGATGGAGTTACAGAGATAAGGTGGGGTGTAGCGGTTTGGAGGAGGTTACAGAGATGGGAAGGGGTGTACTGGCTGGAGGAGGGTACAGCGTTAGGGAGGAGTGTAGGGGCTGCTGGAGGTTACAGAGATAGGGAGGGGTGTACGGGCTGGAGAATGTTACAGAGATAGGGAGGGGTGTAGGGGTTGGAGCAGGTTACAGAGATAGGGAGGGGCGTAGGGACTGGAGGAGGTTACAGAAATAGGGAGGGGTGCAGGGGCTGGAGGTGGTCAGACAGTTAGGGAGGGGTGTAGGGGCCGGAGGAGGTTACAGAGATAGGGAGGTTGTAGTGGCTTGAGGTGGTTACAGAGTTAGGGAGTGGTATAGGGGCTGGAGGAGTTTACAGAGATAGGGAGGTCTGTAGGGGCTGGAGGTGGTTACAGAGATAGGGAGGGGCGTAGGGTTTGGAGGAGGTTACAGAGATAGGGAGAGGTGTAGGGGCTGGAGGAGTTTACAGAGATAATGAGGGGTGTAGAGGTTGGAGGAGTTACAGAGATCGGGAGGGGTGTACGGGCATGAGGAGGTTACAGAGATAGGAGGGGTGTAGGGACTGGAGGAGATTACAGAGATAGGGAGGGGTGTAGGGGTTGGAGGTGGTTACCGAGATAGTGGGGTTTGTAGGGGTTGGAGGTGTTTACAGAGATAGGGAGGGGTGTAGGGGCTGGAGGAGGTTACAGAGATAGGGAGGGCGTTACAGAGATGAGGATGGGTGTAGTGTTGGAGTAGTTTACAGAGATAGGGAGGGAGTTAAAGAGATAGGGAGGGGTGAGAGGCTGGAGAGCGTTACAGAGATAGGGAGGAGTGTAGGAGCCGGAGGATGTTACAGAGATAGGGAGGGTTGTAGGGATTGGAGGAGGTCACAGAGATAGGGAGGGGTGTAGGGACTGGAGGAAGTTACAGAGATAGGGAGGGGTGAGAGGCTGGAGGAGGTTACAGAGATACGGAGGGGTGTAGGGGTTGGAGGAGGTTACAGAGTTAGGGAGGGGTCTAGGGACTGGAGGAGGTTACAGAGATAGGGAGGGGTGAGAGGCTGGAGGAGGTTACAGTGATAGCGAGCGTAGTAGGTGCCGGAGGAGGGTACAAAGATAGGGAGGGTTGTAGAGGCTGGAGGAGGTTACAGACATAGGGAGGAGTGTAGGGATTGGAGGAGGTTACAGAGATAGGGTGGCGTGTAGGGACTGGAGGAGGTTACAGAGATAGGAAGGGGTGCGAAGCTGGAGGAGGTTACAGAGTTAGGGAGAGGTGTAGCAGCCGGAGGAGGTTACAGAGATAGGGAGGGGTGTAGGGGCTGGAGGAGGTTACAGAGATAGGGAGGGGTGTAGAGGCTGGAGGGGGTTACAAAGATATGGTGGGTGTTACAGAGATAAGGAGGGGTGTAGGGCTGGAGGAAGCTACAGAGATAGGGACGGGAGAGATGCTGGAGAGCGTTACAGAGATAGAGTGAGGTGTAGGAGCCGGAGGATGTTACAGTGATAGGTAGGGGTGTAGGTTTGGAGGAGTTTACAGGGATAGGGAGGGGTGAGAGGCTGGAGGAGTTTACAGAGTTAGGGAGAGGTGTAGGACCCCGAGGATGTTACTGAGATAGGGAGTGTTGTAGGGGCTGGATGGGGTTACAGAGATAGGAAGTTACAGAGGTAGGGAGCGAGTTACAGAGGAGGGTACAGCGATAGGGAGTTGTGTTTGGGCTGGAGGAGGTTACAGAGTTAGGGAGGTGTGTACGGGCTGGAGGAGGTTACAGAGTCAGGGAAGGGTATAGGGGCCGGAGGAGGTTACAGAGATAGGGAGGGTTGTAGGGGCCGGAGGAGATTACAGAGATAGGGAGGGTTGTAGGGGCTGGAGGAGTTTACAGAGATAGGGAGAGATGAGAGGCTGGAGGAGGTTACAGAGATACAGAGGGGTGTAGGTGTTGGAGGAGGTTACAGAGATAGGGAGGTGACTTGGGACTGGAGGAATTTACAGAGATTCGGAGAGGAGTAGGAGCCGGAGGAGGTTACAAAGATAGGGAGGGGTGTAGGGGCTGGAGGAGGTTATAGAGATAGGGAGGGTTGTAGGGTCTTGAGGAGGTTACAGAGTTAGGGAGAGTTTAGGAGCCGGAGGAGGTTACAGCGATAGGGAGGGGTGTTGGGGCTGGAGGGGATTACAGAGATAGGGAGGGAGTTAAAAGATAGGAAGTTACAGAGATAGGCAGGGAGTTACAGAGATAAGGAGGGGTGTAGCGGTTTGGATGAGGTTACAGAGATAGGGAGGGGTGTACTGGCTGGAGGAGGGTACAGCGATAGGGAGGAGTGTAGGGGCTGGAGGAGGTTAAAGAGATAGAGAGGGGTGTACGGGCTGGAGAAGGTTACAGAGATAGGGAGGGGTGTAGGGGTTAGAGCAGGTTACAGAGATAGGGAGGGGCATAGGGGCTGGAGGAGGTTACAGAGATAGGGAGGGGTTTCGGTCTGGAGGAGGTTAGAGAGTTAGGGAGGAGTGTTGGGGCTGGAGGAGGTTACAGAGATAGGGAGTTGTAGTGGCTGGAGGAGTTTACAGAGATAGGGAGGTTTGTAGGGGATGGAGGATGTTACAGAGATAGGGAAGTGTGTAGGGTTTGGAGGATCTTACAGAGATAGGGAGGTGTGTAGTGATTGGAGGAGGTTACAGAGATAGGGAGAGTGTAGGGGCATGAGGAGTTTACAGAGATAGTGAGGGGTGTAGATTTTGGAGGGGGTTCCCGAGTTCGGGAGGGGTGTACGGGCATGAGGAGGTTACAGAGATAGGGAGGGGTGTAGGGACTGGAGGAGATTACAGAGATAGGGAGGGGTGTACATGCTGGAGACGCTTACAGAGATAGGGATCGGTGTAATGGTTGGAGCAGGTTACAGAGATAGGGAGGGTTGTAGGGTTGGAGAAGGTTACAGAGATAGGGAGGGTTGTATGGGCAGGAAGAAGTTACAGAGATAGGGAGGGTTGTAGGGGCTGGAGGAGTTTACAGAGATAGGGAGCGATGAGAGGCTGGAGGAGGTTACAGAGATACAGAGGGGTGTAGGGGTTGGAGGAGGTTACAGAGATAGGGAGGGGTCTTGGGACTGGAGGAGTTTACAGAGTTTCGGAGAGGAGTTGGAGCCAGAGGAGGTTACAAATATAGGGTGGGGTGTAGGGGCTGGAGGAGGTTATAGAGTATGTAGGGGTGAGACGGTGGAGGAGTTTATAGAGATAGGTAGTCGTGAGAGGCTGGAGGAGGTTACAGATATTGGGAGACCAGTAGAAGCCGGAGGAGGTTACAGAGATAGGGAGGGTTTGTAGGGGCTGGAGGAGATTACAGACATAGGGAGGGGTGTAGGGATTGGAGGAGGTTACAGAGATAGGGAGGGGTGTAGGGACTGGAGGAGATAACAGAGATAGGGAGGGCTGTGAGGCTGGAGGAGGTTACAGAGTTAGGGAGAGTTTAGGAGCCGGAGAAGTTTACAGCGATAGGGAGGGGTGAAGGGGCTGGAGGGGGTCACAGAGATAGGGAGGGAGTTAAAAGATAGGAAGTTACAGAGATAGGGAGGGAGTTACAGAGATAAGGAGGGGTGTAGCGGTTTGGCGGAGGTTACAGGGATGGGGAGGGGTGTACTGGCTGGAGGAGGGTACAGCGATAGGGAGGAGTGTAGGGGCTGGTAGAGGTTACAGAGATAGGGATGTGTGTACGGGCTGGAGAAGGTTACAGAGATAGGGAGGGGTGTAGGGGTTGGAGCAGGTTACAGAGATAGGGAGGGGCATAGGGGCTGGAGGAGGTTACAGAGAAAGGGAGGGGTGTAGAGGCTGGAGGAGTTTAGAGAGTTAGGGAGGGGTGTAGGGTCTGGAGGAGATTACTGAGATAGGTAGGTGTTTTGGATCCGGAGGAGATTACACAGACAGGGAGGGCTGTAGGGGCTGTAAGAGGTTGCAGTGATAGGGAAGCGTGTAGGGCTGGAGGATGTTACAGAGATAGGGAGGGGTGTAGGGGCTGGAGGAGGTTATAGAGATAGGGAGGTGTGCAGGGTTTGGAGGAGGTTACAAGGATAAGGAGGAGTGTAGGGCTGGAGAGCGTTACAGAGATAGGGGGAGGTGTAGCGGCTGGAGTATGTTACAGAGATAGGGGGAGGTGTAGGGGCTGGAGGACGTTACAGAGATAGGGAGGTTTGTAGGGGCTGGAGGAGTTTACTGAGATAGGGAGCGATGAGAGGCTGGAGGAGGTTACAGAGATACAGAGGGGTGTAGGGGCTGGAGTAGGTTACAGAAATAGGGAGCGATAAGAGGCTGGAGGAGGTTACAGAGATACAGAGGGTTGTAGGGTTTGGAGGAGGTTGCAGAGATAGGGAGGCGTCTAGGGACTGGAGGAGGTTACAGAGACAGGGAGATGAGTAGGAGCCAGAGGAGGTTACAAAGATAGGGAGGGGTGTAGGGGCTGGAGGTGGTTACAGACATAGGGAGGGTTTGTAGGTGCTGGAGGAGGTTACAGACATAGGGAGGGGTGTAGGGATTGGAGGAGGTTACAGAGATAGGGAGATTTTAGGAGCCGGAGTAGGTTACAGTGAAAGGGTGGTGTGTAGGGGCTGGAGGGTTTTGCAGAGATAGGGAGGGTTTGTAGGTGCTGGAGGATGTTACAGACATAGGGAGGGGTGTAGGGATTGGAGGAGGTTACAGAGATAGGGAGGGGTGTAGGGGCTGGAGAAGGTTACAGAGATAGGGAGGGTGTAGGGGCTGGAGGAGGTTACAGAGATAGGGAGGGTTGTAGGGGCTGGAGGAGTTTACAGAGATAGGGAGCGATGAGAGGCTGGAGGAGGTTACAGAGATACAGAGGGGTGTAGTGGTTGGAGGAGGTTACAGAGATAGGGAGGGGTCTTGGGACAGGAGGTGTTTACAGAGATTCGGAGAGGACTAGGAGCCGGAGGAGGTTACAAAATAGGGAGAGGTGTAGGGGCTGGAGGAGTTTATAGAGATAGGTAGGGGTGAGAGGGTGGAGGAGTTTATAGAGATGGGTAGTGATGAGAGGCTGGAGGAGGTTACAGAGATTGGGAGAGGAGTAGGAGCTGGAGGAGGTTACAGAGATAGGGAGGGTTGGTAGGGGCTGGAGAGGTTACAGACATAGGGAGTGGTGTAGGGATTGGAGGAGGTTACAGAGATAGGGAGGGGTGTAGGGACTGGAGGAGGTTACAGAGATAGGGAGGTTATGAGGCTGGTGGAGGTTACAGAGTCAGGGAGAGTTTAGGAGCCGGAGGAGGTTGCAGCGATAGGGAGGGGTGTAGGGGCTGGAGGGGGTTACAGAGATAGGGAGGGAGTTAAAAGATAGGTAGTTACAGGGATAGGGATGGAGTTACAGAGATAAGGAGGGGTGTAGCGGTTTGGTGGAGGTTACAGAGATAGGGAGGGGTGTACTGGCTGGAGGAGGGTACAGCGATAGGGAGAAGTGTAGGGTCTGGTGGAGGTTACAGAGATAGGGAGGGGTGTACGGGCTGGAGAAGGTTACAGAGATAGGGAGGGGTGTAGGGGTTGGAGCAGGTTACAGAGATAGGGAGGGGCGTAGGGACTGGAGGAGGTTACAGATATAGTGAGGGATGTAGGGGCTGGAGGAGTTTAGAGAGTTAGGGAGGGGTGTAGGGGCCGGAGGAGGTTACAGAGATAGGGAGGTTGTAGGGGCTGGAGGAGGTTACAGAGTTAGGGAGGGGTATAGGGGCCGGAGGAGGTTACAGAGATAGGGAGGGTTTTAGGGGCTGGAGGAGGTTACAGAGATTGGGAGGTCTGTAGGGGTTGGAGGAGGTTACAAAGATGGGGAAGTGTGTAGGGGTTGGAGGAGGTTACAGAGATAGGGAGGGGTGTAGGGGCTGGAGGAGGTTACAGAGATAGGGAGGGGTGTAGGAGCCGGAGGATATTACAGAGATAGGGAGGGGTGTAGGGGCTTGAGGAGTTTACAGAGATAGTGAGGGGTGTAGAGGCTGGAGGAGGTTACAGAGATCGGGAGGGGTGTACGGGCATGAGGAGGTTACAGAAATAGGGAGGGGTGTAGGGACTGTAGGACATTAAAGAGATAAGGAGTGGTGTAGGGGATGGAGTAGGTTACAGAGATAGGGAGGGGCGTAGGGGTTGGAGGTGTTTACAGAGATAGGGAGGGGTGGATGAGCCGGAGGTGTTTACAGAGATATGGATTGGTGTTGGGACTGGAGGAGGTTACAGAGATAGGGAGGGGTGTAGGGGCTGAAGGGGGTTACAGAGATAGGGAGGGAGTTACAGAGTTAAGGCGGGGTGTATGTCTGGAGGAGGTTACAGAGATAGGGCGGGAGTTACAGAGATAGGGAGCGGTGAGAGGCTGGAGAGCGTTACAGAGATAGGGAGGGATGTTGGAGCTGGAGGAGGTTACAGAGATAGGGAGCGGTGAGAGGCTGGAGGAGCTTACAGAGATGGGGGGGAGTTACAGAGATGGTGGGGTGATAGGCTGGAGGAGGTTACAGAGATAGGGAGGGTTATGAGGCTGGTGGAGGTTACAGAGTCAGGGAGAGTTTAGGAGCCAGAGGAGGTTGCAGCGATAGGGAGGGGTGTAGGGGCTGGAGGGGGTTACAGAGATAGGGAGGGAGTTAAAAGATAGGAAGTTACAGAGATAGGGATGCAGTTACAGAGATAAGGCGGGGTTTATGTCTGGAGGAGGTTACAGAGATAGGGCGGGAGTTACAGGGATAGGGAGCAGTGAGAGGCTGGAGCGCGTTACAGAGATAGGGAGGGGTGTTGGAGCTGGAGGAGGTTACAGAGATAGGGAGGGTTGTAGGGGCTGGATGAGGTTACAAGGATAAGGAGGATTGTAGGGCTGGAGGATGTTACAGAGATAGGGAGGTTTGTCGGGTCTGGAGGATTTTACTGAGATAGGGAGCGATGAGAGGCTGGACGATGTTACAGAGATACAGAGGGGTGTAGGGTTTTGAGGAGGTTACAGAGATTGGGAGGTATCTAGGGACTGGAGGAGGTTACAGAGACTGGGAGAGGAGTAGGAGCCAGAGGAGGTTACAAAGATAGGGAGGGGTGTAGGGGTTGGAGGTGGTTATAGAGATAGGTAGGGGTGAGAGGCTGGAGGAGGTTATAGAGATAGGGAGGTGCGTAGGGGCTGGTGGAGGTTACAGAGATAGGGAGGGGCGTAGGGGCTGGAGGAGTTTACAGAGATAGGGAGGGGTGTAGGGGCTGGAGCAGGTTACAGAGATATGGAGGGTTGTTGGGCTTGAGGAAGTTACAGAGATAGCGAGGGGTGTAGGGCTGGAGGATGTTACAGAGATAGGGAGGTGTTTAGGGGCTGGAGGAGGTTACAGAGATAGGGAGGGGTGTAGGGGCCGGAGGAGGTTACAGAGATAGGGAGGGGTGTAGGGGCTGGAGGTGGTTACAGACATAGGGAGGGGTGTAGGGATTGGAGCAGGATACAGAGATAGGGAGGGGTGTAGTGACGGGAGGAGGTTACAGAGATAGGGAAGGGTGTAGGGACTGGAGGAGGTTACAGAGATAGGGAGGGGTGTGAGGCTGGAGGAGGTTACAGAGTTAGGGAGAGTTTAGGAGCTGGAGGAGGTTACAGCGATAGGGAGGGCTGTAGGGGCTAGAGGGGGTTACAGAGATAGGGAGGGAATTAAAAGATAGGAAGTTACAAAGATAGGGTGGGAGTTACAGAGATAAGGATGGGTGTAGCGGTTTGGAGGAGGTTACAGAGATAGGGAGGGGTGTACTGGCTGGAGGAGGGTACAGAGTTAGGGAGGGGTGTAGGGGCTGGAGGAGGTTACAGAGATAGGGTGGGGTGTAGGGACTGTAGGAGTTTACAGAGATAGGGAGGGGTGAGAGGCTGGCGGAGGTTACAGAGTTAGGGAGAGTTTAGGAGCTGGAGGAGGTTACAGCGATAGGGAGGGCTGTAGGGGCTAGAGGGGGTTACAGAGATAGGGAGGGAATTAAAAGATAGGAAGTTACAAAGATAGGGTGGGAGTTACAGAGATAAGGATGGGTGTAGCGGTTTGGAGGAGGTTACAGAGATAGGGAGGGGTGTACTGGCTGGAGGAGGGTACAGAGTTAGGGAGGGGTGTAGGGGCTGGAGGAGGTTACAGAGATAGGGTGGGGTGTAGGGACTGTAGGAGTTTACAGAGATAGGGAGGGGTGAGAGGCTGGCGGAGGTTACAGAGTTAGGGAGAGGTGTAGGAACCAGAGGAGGTTACTAGATAGGGAGGGTTGTAGTGGCAGGAGGAGGTTACAGAGATAGGAAGTTGCAGAGATAGGGAGGGAGTTACAGAGATAAGGAGGGGTGTAGGGCTGGAGGAGGTTAGAGAGATAGGGAGGGGTGTAGGGGCTGGAGGAGGTTACAGAGATAGGGAGGGGTGTAGGGGCTGGTGAAGCTTACAGAGATAGGGAGGTGTTTAGGGTTTGGAGCAGGTTACAGAGATAGGGAGGTGTGTAGGGGTTGGAGGAGGTTACAGAGATAGGGAGGGGTGTAGGAGCCTGAGGAGGTTACAGAGATAGGGAGTGGTGTAGGTGTTGGGGCAGGTTACAGAGATAGGGAGGGGCGTAGGGGCTGGAGGAGTTTACAGAGATAGGGAGGGGTGTAGGGCTGGAGGAGGTTACAGAGATAGGGAGGGAGTTACATAGGGACGGGTGAGAGGCTGGAGAGCATTACAGAGATAGGGAGAGGTGTAGGAGCTGGAGGATATTACAGAGATAGCGAGGGGTGTAGGGATTGGAGGAGGTTACAGAGCTAGGGAGGGGTGTAGGGACTGGAGGAGTTTACAGAGATAGGGAGGGGTAAGAGACTGGAGGAGGTTACAGAGTTTGGGAGAGGTGTAGGAGCCGTAGGAGGTTACTGAGATAGGGAGAGTTGCATGGGCTGGATGGAGTTACAGAGATAGGAAGTTACAGAGATAGGGAGGGAGTTACAGAGATAAGGAGGGGTGCAGGGCTGGAGGAGGTTACATAGATAGGGAGGGGTATAGTGGCTGCAGGAGAGTACAGAGATAGGGAGGTGTTTAGGGACTGGAGGAGTTTACAGAGATAGGGAAGGGTGTACTCGCTGGCGAAGGTTACAGAGATAGTGAGGGTCTTAGGGTCTGGAGGAGGTTACAGAGATAGGGAGGGGTGTAGGGGCTGGAGGAGGTGAGAGATTTCGGGAGGGGTGTAGGGTGTGGAGAAGGTTACAGAGTTAGGGATGTTGTAGGGGCTGGAGGAGGTTACAGAGTTAGGGAGGGGTATAGGGGCAGGAGGATGTTACAGAGATAGGGAGTGGTGTAGTGGCTGGAGGAGGTTACAGAGATACGGAGCTGTGTAGGGGTTGGAGGAGGTTACAGATATAGGGAAGTGTGTATGGTTTGGACGAGTTTACAGAGATAGGGAGGTGTGTAGGGGTTGGAGGAGGTTACAGAGATAGGGAGGGGTGTAGGAGCCTGAGGAGTTTACAGAGATAGGGAGAAGTGAAGGGGCTGGATGAGGTTAGAGATAGGGAGGGGTGTACGGGCATGAGGAGATGACAGAGATTGGGAGGGGTGTAGATGCTGCCAGGGGTTAGAGAGATATGGAGGGGTGTAGGGGCTCTAGGAGGTTACAGAGATAGGGAGGGGTGTAAGGACTGGAGGAGATTACAGAGATAGGGAGGGGTGTACCGGCTGGAGAAGCTTACAGAGATTGGTAGGGGTGTAAGGGTTGGAGAAGGTTACAGAGATAGGGAGGGGCGTAGGGGCTGGAGGAGGTTACAGAGATAGGCAGGGGTGTAGGGGCTGGAGAAGGTTACAGAGATAGGGAGGGGCATAGTGGCTGGAGGAGGTTACAGAGATAGGGAGGGGTGCAGGGGCTGGAGGTTACAGAGATATGGAGGGGTGTAGGGGCTGGAGGAAGTTACAGAGATAGGGAGGGTCGTAGGGGCTGGAGGAGTTTACAGAGATAGGGATGAGTGTAGGGGCTGGAGGATGTTACAGAGATTGGGAGGGTTGTAGTGGCTTGTGGAGGTTACAGAGATAGGGAGGTGTTTAGGGGCTGTAGGATTTTACAGAGATAGGGAGGCGTATACGGGCTGGACGAGTTGACAGAGATAGGGAGGGGTGTAGGGGCTGGATGAGGTTACAGAGATAGGGAGGGTGTAGGGGCTGGAGGAGTTTACAGAAATACGGAGTTTGTAGGGTCTGGAGGAGGGTACTGAGTTAGGGAGGGGTATAGGGGCCGGTGCAGGTTACAGAGATATAGAGGGGTGTAGGGGTAGGAGGCAGTTAGAGAGATAGGGAGGTGTGTAGGGGTTGGAGTAGGTTACCGAGATAGGGAGGGGTGTAGGGGCTGGAGGAGGTTACAGTGATAGGGTGGGGGGTAGGGGCTGGCGAAGCTTACAGAGATAGGGAGGGGGGTTGGGTTTGGAGCAGGTTACAGAGAATGAAGGGGCGTAGGGGCTGGAGGAGTTTACAGAAATAGGGAGGGTTGTAGGGGCTGGATGGGGTTACAGAGATAGGAAGTTATAGAGATCGGGAGGGAGTTACAGAGATAAGGAGGTGTGTAGGGCTGGAGGAGGTTACAGTGATAGGGAGGGGTGTAGTGGCTGCTGGAGGGTTCAGAGATAGGGAAGGGTGTACGGGCTGGCGAAGGTTACAGAGATAGGGAGGGGCGTAGCGGCTGGAGGAGGTTACAGAGATAGGGAGGGTGTGGGGGCTGGAGTAGGTTACAGAGTTAGGGAGGTTGTAGGGGCTGGAGGAGGTGACAGAGTTAGGGAGTGGTATATGGGCCGGAGGATGTTACAGAGATAGGGAGGGCTGTAGTGGCTGGAGGATGTTACAGAGATACGGAGGTGTGTCGGTGTTGGAGGAGGTTACAGTTATGGGGAAGTTTGTATGGTTTGGAGGAGGTTACAGAGATAGGGAAGTGTGTAGGGGTTGGAGGAGGTTACAGAGATAGTGAGGAATGAGAGGCTGGAGGGTGTTACAGAGGTAGTGAGCGAGTTATAGTGATAATGAGCGGTGTAGGTCTGGAGGTGGTTACAGAGAGTGAGGGGTGTACGGGCATGAGGAGTTTACAGAGATGGGGAGGGGTGTAGGGGCTGGAGGAGGTTACAGAGATAGGGAGGGTTGTAGGGGCTGGAAGAGTTTACTGAGATAGGGAGCGATGAGAGGCTGGAGGAGGTTACAGAGATACAGAGGTGTGTAGTGGTTGGAGGAGGTTGCAGAGATAGAGAGGGGTCTAGGGACTGGAGGAGGTTACAGAGACAGGGAGTGGAGTAGGAGCCAGAGGAGGTTACAAAGATAGGGTGGGTTGTTGGGGCTGGAGTTGGTTATAGATATAGGTAGGGGTGAGAGGCTGGAGGAGGTTATAAAGATAGGTAGCGGTGAGAGGCTGGAGGAGGTTACAGAGATAAGGAGAGGAGTAGGAGCCGGAGGAGGTTACAAAGATAGGGAGGGGTGTAGGGGCTGGAGGAGGTTACAGAGATAGGAGGGGTGTAGGGACTGGAGCAGGTTACAGAGATAGGGAGGGGTGCGAGGCTGGAGGAGGTTACAGAGTTAGGGAGAGTTTAGGAGCCGGAGGATGTTACAGCGAAAGGGAGGGGTGTAGGGGCTGGAGGGGGTTTCAGTGATAGGGAGGGAGTTACAGAGATAAGGAGGGGTGCAGGGGCTGAAGGAAGTTACAGAGATAGGGAGGGGTGTAGGGGCCAGAGGAGGTTACAGAGATAGGGAGGGGTTTAGGGGTTGGAGCAGGTTACAGAGATAGGGAGGGGCGTAGGGGCTTGAGCAGGTTACAGAGATAGGGAGGGGTGTAGGGGCTGGATGATGTTACAGAGTTAGGGAGGGGTGTAGGGTCTGGAGGAGGTTACAGAGATAGGGAGGTTTTAGGGGCTGGAGGAGGTTACAGAGATAGGGAGGGGTGTAGGGGCATGAGGATTTTACAGAAATAGTGAGGGGTGTAGAGGTTCGAGGGGTTTACAGAGAAAGGGAGGTGTGTACGGGCATGAGGAGGTTACAGAGATAGGGAGGGGTGTACGTGCTGGAGAAGCTTACAGAGTTAGGGAGTGGTGTAAGGGTTGGAGCAGGTTACAGAGATAAGGAGGCGCGTAGGTGCTGGAGTAGGTTACAGAGATACAGAGGGGTGTAGGGGCTCGAGTAGGTTACAGAGTTAGGGTGGTGTGCAGGGTTTGGAGGAGGTTACAGAGATAGGGAGAGGAGTAGGGGCTGTAGGAAGTTACAGAGATAGAGAGGATTGTAGGGGCTGGAGGTGTTTACAGAGATAGGGAGAGAAGTAGGAGCCGGAGGAGTTTACAAAGATAGGGAGGGGTGTAGGGGCTGCAGGAGGTTATAGAGATAGGTAGGGGTGGGAGGCTGGAGGAGGTTACAGAGATAGGGAGAGGAGTAGGAGCCGGAGGAGGTTACAAAGTAAGGGAGGGGTGTAGGGGCTGGAGGAGGTTACAGACATAGGGAGGGGTGTAGCGATTGGAGGAGGTTACAGAGATAGGGAGGGGTGTAGGGACTGGAGGAGGTTACAGAGATAGGGAGGGGTGTAGGGGCTTGAGCAGGTTACAGAGATAGGGAGGGGTATAGGGACCGGAGCAGGTTACAGAGATAGTGAGGGGTGTAGGGGTAGGAGGCGGTTATAGAGATAGGGAGGTGTGTAGGGGTTGGAGGACGTTACAGAGATAAGGAAGTGTGTAGGGGCTGGAGGAGGTTACAGAGATTGGGAGGTTTGTAGGGGTTGGAGGAGGTTACAGAGATAGGGAGGGATGTAGGAGCCGGATGAGATTACAGAGATAATGAGAGGTTTATGGGCTGGAGGAGGTTACAGTGATAGGGAGGGGTGTAGGGGCATGAGGATTTTACAGAAATAGTGAGGGGTGTAGAGGTTGGAGGGGTTTACAGAGAACGGGAGGGGTGTACGGGCATGAGGAGGTTACAGAGATAGGGTGGGGTGTGGGGAATGGAGGAAATTACAGAGATAGGGAGGGGTGTATGTGCTGGAGAAGCTTACAGAGATAAGGAGTGGTGTAAGGGTTGGAGCAGGTTACAGAGATAAGGAGGGGCATAGGGGCTGGAGTACGTTACAGAGATACAGAGGGGTGCAGGGGCTGGAGTTGGTTACAGAGTTAGGGAGGAGTGTAGGGGCTGGAGGAGGTTACAGAGATAGGGAGGGTGTCGGGACTGGAAGAGGTTACAGAGTTAGGGAGGGGTATAGGGGCCGGAGGAGGTTACAGAGATAGGGGTGTAGGGGTTGGAGGAGTTTACAGATATAGGGAGGTGTGTTGGGGTTTGAGGTGGTTACAGAGATAGGGAGGTGTGTAGGTGTTGGAGGAGGTTACAGAGACAGGGAGGTGTGTAGGTGTTGGAGGAGGTTACAGAGATAGTGAGGTGTGTAGGTGTTGGAGGAGGTTACAGAGATAGTGAGGTGTGTAGGTGTTGGAGGAGGTTACAGAGATAGGGAGGTGTGTAGGTGTTGGAGGAGGTTACAGAGATAAGGAGGGGTGTAGGGTTGGAGGTGGTTACAGAGATAGGGAGAGGTGTAGGAGCCGGAGGAGGTTACAGAGATAGGGAGAGGTGTTGGGGCTGGAGGAGGTTACAGAGATAGGGCGGGAGTTACAGAGATATGGAGCGGTGAGAGGCTGGAGAGCGATACAGAGTTAGGGAGGGGTGTTGGAGACGGAGGAGGTTACAGAGATAGGGAGGGGTGTAGGGTCTGGAGGAGGTTACAAAGATAGGGGTGGGGGGAGGGGCTGGTGGAGGTTACAGAGATAGGGAGGAATGAGAGGCTGGAGGGTGTTACAGAGATAGGGAGGGAGTTATAGAGATAATGAGCGGTGTAGGGCTGGAGGTGGTTCAGATAGTGAGGGGTGTACGGGCATGAGGAGGTTACAGAGGTAGGGAGGAATGAGAGGCTGGAGGGTGTTACAGAGATAGGGAGGGAGTTATAGAGATAATGAGCGGTGTAGGGCTGGAGGTGGTTACAGATAGTGAGGGGTGTACGGGCATGAGGAGGTTACAGAGGTTGGGAGGGGTGTAGGGGATGGAGGAGGTTCCAGAGATAGGGAGGTGTGCAGGGTTTGGAGGAGGTTACAGAGATAGGGAGGGGAGTAGGGGCTGTAGGAAGTTAAAGAGATAGGGAGGATTGTAGGGGCTGGAGGTGTTTACAGAGATAGGGAGAGGAGTAGGATCCGGAGTAGTTTACAAAGATAGGGAGGGGTGTAGGGGCTGCAGGAGGTTATAGAGATAGGTAGAGGTCAGAGGCTGGAGGAGGTTACAGAGATAGGGACAGGAGTAGGAGCCGGAGGAGGTTACAAAGATAGGGAGGGGTGTAGGGGCTGCAGGAGATTACAGACATAGGGAGGGGTGTAGGGATTGGAGGAGGTTACAGAGATAGGGAGGGGTGTAGGGACTGGTGGAGGTTACACAGATAAGGAGGGGTGCGAGGCTGGAGGAGGTTACAGAGTTAGTGAGAGTTTAGGAGCCGGAGGAGGTTACAGCGATAGGGAGGGGTGTAGGGGTTGGAGGGGTTACAGAGATAGGGAGGGAGTTTCAGAGACAGGAAGCTACAGAGATAGGGAGGGAGTTACAGAGATAAGGAGGGGTGTAGGGCTGGAGGAGGTTACAGAGATAGGTAGGGGTGTAGGGGCTGGAGGAGGTTACAGAGATAGGGAGGGGTGTAGGGTCTGGAGGAGGTTACAGAAATAGGGAGTGGTGTAGGGGCTGGAGACGCTTACAGAGATAGGGAGGGGTGTTGGGGTTGGAGTAGGTTACAGAGATAGGGAGGGGCTTAGGGGCTGGAGGAGGTTACAGCATTAGGGAGGGGTGTAAGGACTGGAGGTGTTTTCAGAGATAGGGAGGGGTGAGAGGCTGGAGGAGGTTACAGAGTTAGGGAGAGGTGTAGGAGACGGAGGAGGTTACTGAGATAGGGAGGGTTGTAGATGTTGGAGGAGGTTACAGAGATAGGGAGGTGTGTAGGGGTTGGAGGTGTTTACAGAGATAGGGAGTGGTGTAGGGGCTGGAGGGGGTTTCAGAGATACGGCGGGAGTTACAGAGTTAAGCAGGTGTGTAGGGCTGGAGGATGTTACGGGGATCGGGCGGGTGTTACAGAGATAGGGAGGGGTGAGAGGCTGGAGAGCGTTACAGAGTTAGGGAGGGGTGTTGGAGACGGAGGAGGTTACAGAGATAGGGAGGGGTGTAGGGTCTGGAGGAGGTTACAGAGATAGGGAGGAATGAGAGGCTGGAGGGTGTTACAGAGATAGGGAGGGAGTTATAGAGATAATGAGCGGTGTAGGGCTGGAGGTGGTTACAGATAGTGAGGGGTGTACGGGCATGAGGAGGTTACAGAGGTAGGGAGGAATGAGAGGCTGGAGGGTGTTACAGAGATAGGGAGGGAGTTATAGAGATAATGAGCGGTGTAGGGCTGGAGGTGGTTACAGATAGTCAGGGGTGTACGGGCATGAGGAGGTTACAGAGGTTGGGAGGGGTGTAGGGGCTGGAGGAGGTTACAGATATATTGCGGGATGAAGGGGCTGGAGGAGGTTCCAGAGATAGGGAGGTGTGCAGGGTTTGGAGGAGGTTACAGAAATAGGGAGGGGAGTAGGGGCTGTAGGAAGTTACAGAGATAGGGAGGATTGTAGGGGCTGGAGGTGTTTACAGAGATAGGGAGAGCAGTAGGATCCGGAGGAGTTTACAAAGATAGGGAGGGGTGTAGGGGCTGCAGGAGGTTATAGAGATAGGCAGGGGTGAGAGGCTGGAGGAGGTTATAGAGATAGGTAGAGGTCAGAGGCTGGAGGAGGTTACAGAGATAGGGAGAGGAGTAGGAGCCGGAGGAGGTTACAAAGATAGGGAGGGGTGTAGGGGCTGGAGGAGGTTACAGAGATAGGGAGCGGTGTAGGGTCTGGAGGAGGTTACAGAGATAGGGAGTGGTGTAGGGGCTGGCGACGCTTACAGAGATAGGTAGGGGTGTTGGGGTTGGAGCAGGTTACAGAGATAGGGAGGGGCGTAGGGGCTGGAGGAGGTTACAGCAATAGGGAGGGGTGTAGGGCTGGAAGAGGTTACAGAGATAGGGAGGGAGTTACGGAGATAGGGACTGGTGTTGGAGCCGGAGGATGTTACAGAGATAGGGAGGGGTGCAGGGATTGGAGGAGGTTATAGAGATAGGTAGGGGTGTAGGGACTGGAGGTGTTTTCAGAGATAGGGAGGGGTGAGAGGCTGGAGGAGGTTACAGAGTTAGGGAGGTGTGTAGGGGTTGGAGGTGTTTACAGAGATAGGGAGTGGTGTAGGGGCTGGAGGGGGTTTCAGAGATACGGCGGGAGTTACAGAGTTAAGGAGGTGTGTAGGGCTGGATGATGTTACGGGGATAGGGTGGGAGTTACAGAGATAGGGAGTGGTGAGAGGCTGGAGAGCGTTACAGAGATAGGGAGGGGTGTAGGAGCTGGAGGAGGTTACAGAGATAGGGAGAGGTGTGGGGGCTGGAGGAGGTTACAGAGATAGGGAGGTGTGTACGGGCATGAGGATGTTACAGAGATAGGGAGGGGTGTCGATGCTGGCGGCGGTTACAGAGATATGGAGGGGTGTAGGGGCTCCAGGAGGTTACAGAGATAGGGAGGGGTATAGGGACTGGAGGAGATCACAGAGATAGGGAGGGGTGTAAGGGTTGGAGCAGGTTACTGAGATAGGGAGGGGCGTAGGGGCTGGAGGAGGTTACAGAGATAGGGAGGGGTGTAGGGGCTGGAGCATGTTACAGAGTTAGTGAGGGGTGTAGGGGCTGGAGGAGGTTACAGAGATAGGGATGGTGCAAGGTCTGTCGACGCTTACAGAGATAGGGAGGGGTGTTGGGGTTGGAGCAGGTTACAGAGATAGGGAGGGGCGTAGGGGCTGGAGGAGGTTACAGCAATAGGGAGGCGTGTAGGGCTGGAAGAGGTTACAGAGATAGGGAGGGAGTTACGGAGATAGGGACTGGTGTAAAAGCCGGATATTGTTACACAGATAGGGAGGGGTGTAGGGATTGGAGGAGGTTACAGAGATAGGGAGGGGTGTAGGGGTTGGAGGAGTTTACAGATATAGGGAGGTGTGTTGGGGTTTGAGGTGGTTACAGAGATAGTGAGGTGTGTAGGTGTTGGAGGAGGTTACAGAGATAGTGAGGTGTGTAGGTGTTGGAGGAGGTTACAGAGATAGGGAGGTGTGTAGGTGTTGGAGGAGGTTACAGAGATAGTGAAGTGTGTAGGTGTTGGAGGAGGTTACAGAGATAAGGAGGGGTGTAGGGTTGGAGGTGGTTACAGAGATAGGGAGGGGTGTAGGAGCTGGAGGAGGTTACAGAGATAGGGAGAGGTGTTGGGGCTGGAGGAGGTTACAGAGATAGGGCGGGAGTTACAGAGATATGGAGCGGTGAGAGACTGGAGAGCGTTACAGAGTTAGGGAGGGGTGTTGGAGACGGAGGAGGTTACAGAGATAGGGAGGGGTGTTGGAGCTGGAGGAGGTTACAGAGATAGGGAGGGGTGTAGGGTCTGGAGGAGGTTACAAAGATAGGGGTGGGGGGAGGGGCTGGTGGAGGTTACAGAGATAGGGAGGAATGAGAGGCTGGAGGGTGTTACAGAGATAGGGAGGGAGTTATAGAGATAATGAGCGGTGTAGGGCTGGAGGTGGTTACAGATATATTGCGGGATGAAGGGGCTGGAGGAGGTTCCAGAGATAGGGAGGTGTGCAGGGTTTGGAGGAGGTTACAGAGATAGGGAGGGGAGTAGGGGCTGTAGGAAGTTACAGAGATAGGGAGGATTGTAGGGGCTGGAGGTGTTTACAGAGATAGGGAGAGGAGTAGGATCCGGAGGAGTTTACAAAGATAGGGAGGGGTGTAGGGGCTGCAGGAGGTTATAGAGATAGGCAGGGGTGAGAGGCTGGAGGAGGTTATAGAGATAGGTAGAGGTCAGAGGCTGGAGGAGGTTACAGAGATAGGGAGAGGAGTAGGAGCCGGAGGAGGTTACAAAGATAGGGAGGGGTGTAGGGGCTGCAGGAGATTACAGACATAGGGAGGGGTGTAGGGATTGGAGGAGGTTACAGAGATAGGGAGGGGTTTAGGGACTGGTGGAGGTTACAGAGATAAGGAGGGGTGCGAGGCTGGAGGAGGTTACAGAGTTAGTGAGAGTTAAGGAGCCGGAGGAGGTTACAGCAATAGGGAGGGATGTAGGGGTTGGAGGGGTTACAGAGATAGGGAGGGAGTTTCAGAGATAGGAAGCTACAGAGATAGGGAGGGAGTTACAGAGATAAGGAGGGGTGTAGGGCTAGAGGACGTTACAAAGATAGGGAGGGGTGTAGGGGCTGGAGGAGGTTACAGAGATAGGGTGGGGTGTAGGGTCTGGAGGAGGTTACAGAGATAGGGAGTGGTGTAGGGGCTGGCGACGCTTCCAGAGATAGGGAGGGGTGTTGCCGTTGGAGCAGGTTACAGAGATAGGGAGGGGCGTAGGGGCTGGAGGAGGTTACAGCAATAGGGAGGGATGTAGGGCTGGAAGAGGAACAGAGATAGGGAGGGAGTTACGGAGATAGGGACTGGTGTTGGAGCCGGAGGATGTTACAGAGATAGGGAGGGGTGTAGGGATTGGAGGAGGTTACAGAGATAGGTAGGGGTGTAGGGACTGGAGGTGTTTTCAGAGATAGGGAGGTGTGAGAGGCTGGAGGAGGTTACAGAGTTATGGAGAGGTGTAGGAGACGGAGGAAGTTACTGAGATAGGGAGGGTTGTAGAGGTTGGAGGAGGTTACAGAGATAGGGAGGTGTGTAGGGGTTGGAGGTGTTTACAGAGATAGGGAGTGGTGTAGGGGCTGGAGGGGTTTTCAGAGATACGGCGGAAGTTACAGAGTTAAGGAGGTGTGTAGGGCTGGAGGATGTTACGGGGATAGGGTGGGAGTTACAGAGATAGGGAGTGGTGAGAGGCTGGAGAGCGTTACAGAGATAGGGAGGGGTGTAGGAGCCGGAGGAGGTTACAGAGATAGGGAGAGGTGTGGGGGCTGGAGGAGGTTACAGAGATAGGGATGTGTGTACGGGCATGAGGATGTTACAGAGATAGGGAGGGGTGTAGATGCTGGCGGCGGTTACAGAGATATGGAGGGGTGCAGGGGCTCCAGGAGGTTACAGAGATAGGGAGGGGTGTAGGGATTGGAGGAGGTTACAGAGATAGGGAGGGGTGTAGGGGTTGGAGGAGTTTACAGATATAGGGAGGTGTGTTGGGGTTTGAGGTGGTTACAGAGATAGGGAGGTGTGTAGGTGTTGGAGGAGGTTACAGAGATAGGGAGGTGTGTATATGTTGGAGGAGGTTACAGAGATAGTGAGGTGTGTAGGTGTTGGAGGAGGTTACAGAGATAGTGAGGTGTGTAGGTGTTGGAGGAGGTTACAGAGATAGGGAGGTGTGTAGGTGTTGGAGGAAGTTATAGAGATAGTGAGGTGTGTAGTTGTTGGAGGAGGTTACAGAGATAAGGAGGGGTGTAGGGTTGAAGGTGGTTACAGAGATAGGGAGGGGTGTAGGAGCCGGAGGAGGTTACAGAGATAGGGAGAGGTGTTGGGGCTGGAGGAGGTTACAAAGATAGGGGTGGGGGGAGGGGCTGGTGGAGGTTACAGAGATAGGGAGGAATGAGAGGCTGGAGGGTGTTACAGAGATAGGGAGGGAGTTATAGAGATAATGAGCGGTGTAGGGCTGGAGGTGGTTACAGATAGTGAGGGGTGTACGGGCATGAGGAGGTTACAGAGGTAGGGAGGGGTGTAGGGACTGGAGGAGATCACAGAGATAGGGAGGGGTGTAAGAGTTGGAGCAGGTTACTGAGATAGTGAGGGGCGTAGGGGCTGGAGGAGGTTACAGAGATAGGGAGGGGTTTAGGGGCTGGAGCAGGTTACAGAGTTAGTGAGGGGTGTAGGGGCTGGAGGAGGTTACAGAGGTAGGGATTGTGCAAGGGCTGGAGTAGGTTACAGAGTTAGGGAGGTGTGTAGAGTTTGCAGGAGGTTACAGAGATAGGGAGGTTTGTAGAGGTTGCAGGAGGTTACAGAGATAGGGAGGTGTGTAGGGGTTGGAGGTGGTTACAGAGATAGGGAGGGGTGTAGGAGCTGGAGGGGGTTTCAGAGATACGGCGGGAGTTACAGAGTTAAGGAGGTGTGTAGGGCTGGATGATGTTACGGGGATAGGGTGGGAGTTACAGAGATAGGGAGTGGTGAGAGGCTGGAGAGCGTTACAGAGATAGGGAAGGGTGTAGGAGCTGGAGGAGGTTACAGAGATAGGGAGAGGTGTGGGGGCTGGAGGAGGTTACAGAGATAGGGAGGGGTGTAGATGCTGGCGGCGGTTACAGAGATATGGAGGGGTGTAGGGGCTCCAGGAGGTTACATAGATAGGGAGGGGTGTAGGGACTGGAGGAGATCACAGAGATAGGGAGGGGTGTAAGGGTTGGAGCAGGTTACTGAGATAGGGAGGGGCGTAGGGGCTGAGGATGTTACAGAGATAGGGAGGGGTGTAGGGGCTGGAGCATGTTACAGAGTTAGTGAGGGGTGTAGGGGCTGGAGGATGTTACAGAGATAGGGATGGTGCAAGGGCTGGAGTAGGTTAGAGAGTTAGGGAGGTGTGTAGAGGTTGCAGGAGGTTTCAGAGATAGGGAGGTTTGTACGGGTTGGAGGAGGTTACAGAGATAAGGAGGTGTGTAAGTGTTGGTGGTGGTTACAGAGATCGGGAGGGGTTTAGGGGCTGCAGGTTGTTTCAGAGATCTGGCGGGAGTTACAGAGTTAAGGAGGTGTGTAGGGCTGCAGGATGTTACGGGGATAGGGCGGGAGTTACAGAGATAGGGAGTGGTGAGAGGCTGGAGAGCGTTACAGAGATAGGGAGGGGTGTAGGAGCCGGAGGAGGTTACAGAGATAGGGAGGGGTGTAGGGACTGGAGGTGGTGACAGAGATAGGGAGGGGTGTAGGGGCTGGAGGAGGTTACAGAGATAGGGAGGGGTGTATGGTCTGGAGGTGGTTACAGAGATAGGGAGGGGTGTTGGTGCTGGCGACGCTTACAGAGTTTGGGAGGGGTGTTGGGGTTGGAGCAGGTTACAGAGATAGGGAGGGGCGTAGGGGCTGGAAGAGATTACAGAGATAGGGAGAGGTGTGGGGGCTGGAGGAGGTTACAGAGATATGGAGGGGTGCAGGGGCTCCAGGAGGTTGCAGATTTCGGGAGGGGTGTAGGGACTGGAGGAGATCACAGAGATAGGGAGGGGTGTAAGGGTTGGAGCAGGTTACTGAGATAGGGAGGGGCGTAGGGGCTGGAGGAGGTTACAGAGATAGGGGGGGGTGTAGGAGCCGGAGGAGATTACACAGACAGGGAGGGGTGTTGGTGCTGGCGACGCTTACAGAGATAGGGAGGGGTGTTGGGGTTCGAGCAGGTTACAGAGATAGGGAGGGGCGTAGGAGCTGGAGGAGGTTACAGAGATAGGGAGGGGTGTAGGGCTGGAAGAGTTTACAGAGATAGGGAGGGAGTTACAGAGATAGGGACTGGTGTAGGAGCCGGAGGATGTTACAGAGATAGGGAGGTGTGTAGGGACTGTTGGAGTTTTCAGAGATAGGGAGGGGTGAGAGGCTGGACGAGGTTACAGAGTTAGGGAGAGGTGTAGGAGACGGAGGAGGTTACTGAGATAGGGAGGGTTGTAGGGGCTGGATGGGGTTACAGAGATAGGAACTTACAGAGATAGGGAGGGAGTTACAGAGGTAAGAAGGGGTGTAGGGGTTGGAGCAGGTTACAGAGATAGGGAGGGTCGTAGGGGCTGGAGGAGGTTAGAGAGTTAGGGAGGGTTGTAGGTGCTGCAGGAGGTTAAAGAGATAGGGAAGTTGTAGGGGCTGGAGGAGGTTACAGAGTTAGGGAGGGGTATAGGGGCAGAAGGATGTTACAGAGATAGGGAGGGGTGCAGTGGCTGGAGGAGTTTACAGAGATAGGGAGGTGTGTAGGGGCTGGAGGAGGTTACAGATATAGGGAAGTGTGTAGAGGTTGGAGGAGGTTACAGAGATTGGGAGGTGTGTAGATGTTGGAGGAGGTTACAGAGATAGGGAGGGGTGTAGGAGCCAGAGGAGGTTACAGAGATAGGGAGGTGTGTACCGGCATGAGGAGGTTACAGAGATAGGGAGGGGTGTAGATGCTGGCGGCGGTTACAGAGATATGGAGGGGTGTAGGGGCTCCAGGAGGTTACAGATTTAGGGAGGGGTGTAGGGACTGGAGGAGATCACAGAGATAGGGAGGGGTGTAAGGGTTGGAGCAGGTTACTGAGATAGGGAGGGGCGTAGGGGCTGGAGGAGGTTACACAGACAGGGAGGGGTGTTGGTGCTGGCGACGCTTACAGAGATAGGGAGTGGTGTTTGGGTTCGAGCAGGTTACAGAGATAGGGAGGGGCGTTGGAGCTGGAGGAGGTTACAGATATAGGGAGGGAGTTACAGAGATAGGGACTGGTGTAGGAGCCGGAGAATGTTACAGAGATAGGGAGGGGTGTAGCGATTGGAGGAGGTTACAGAGATAGGGAGGTGTGTAGGGACTGGAGGAGTTTTCAGAGATTGGGAGGGGTGAGAGGCTGGAGGAGGTTACAGAGTTAGGGAGAGGTGTAGGAGACGGAGGAGGTTACTGAGATAGGGAGGGTTGTAGGTGCTGGATGGGGTTACAGAGATAGGAACTTACAGAGATAGGGAGGGAGTTACAGAGGTAAGGAGGGGTGTAGGGGTTGGAGCAGGTTACAGAGATAGAGAGGGTCGTAAGGGCTGGAGGAGATTAGAGAGTTAGGGAGGGTTGTAGCTGCTGCAGGAGGTTAAAGAGATAGGGAAGTTGTAGGGGCTGGAGGAGGTTACAGAGTTAGGGAGGGGTATAGGGGCAGAAGGATGTTACAGAGATAGGGAGGGGTGCAGTGGCTGGAGGAGTTTACAGAGATAGGGAGGTGTGTAGGGGTTGGAGGTGGTTACAGATATAGGGAAGTGTGTAGGGGTTGGAGGAGGTTACAGAGATTGGGAGGTGTGTAGATGTTGGAGGAGGTTACAGAGATAGGGAGGTGTGTACGGGCATGAGGAGGTTACAGAGATAGGGAGGGGTGTAGATGCTGGTGGCGGTTACAGAGATATGGAGGGGTGTAGGGGCTCCAGGAGGTTCCAGATTTAGGGAGGGGTGTAGGGACTGGAGGAGATCACAGAGATAGGGAGGGGTGTAATGGTTGGAGCAGGTTAATGAGATAGGGAGGGGCGTAGGGGCTGGAGGAGGTTACAGAGATAGGGAGGGGTTTAGGGGCTGGAGCAGGTTACAGAGTTAGTGAGGGGTGTAGGGGCTGGAAGAGGTTACAGAGATAGGGATGGTAAAAGGGCTGGAGTAGGTTACAGAGTTAGGGAGGTGTGTAGAGGTTGCAGGAGGTTACAGAGATAGGGATGTTTCTAGAGGTTGGAGGAGGTTACAGAGATAGGGAGGTGCGTAGGGTTTGGAGGTGGTTACAGAGATCGGGAGGGGTGTAGGGGCTGAAAGGGATTTCAGAGATACGGCGGGAGTTACAGAGTTAAGGAGGGGTGTAGGGCTGGAGGTGGTGACAGAGATAGGGAGGGGTGTAGGGGCTGGAGGTGGTTACAAAGAGAGGGGTGGGGGGAGGGGCTAGAGGAGGTTTCAGAAATAGGGAGGGAGTTATAGAGATAGTGTGCGGTGTAGGGCTGGAGGAGCTTACATATAGAGAGGCGTGTACGGGCATGAGGAGGTTACAGAGATAGGGAGGGTTGTAGGGGCTGGAGGAGTTTACAGAGATAGGGATGTTTGTAGGGGCTGGAGGAGGTTACAGAGATAGGGAGGGTTGTAGGGGCTGGTGGAGATTACAGAGATAGGGAGGTGTGTACGGGCATGAGGAGGTTACAGAGATAGGGAGGGGTGTAGGGGCTCCAGGAGGTTACAGATTTAGGGAGGGGTGTAGGGACTGGAGGAGATCACAGAGATAGGGAGGGGTGTAAGGGTTGGAGCAGGTTACTGAGATAGGGAGGGGCGTAGGGGCTGGAGGTGGTTACAGAGATAGGGAGGGGTGTAGGAGCCGGAGGAAATTACACAGACAGGGAGGGGTGTTGGTGCTGGCGACGCTTACAGAGATAGGGAGGGGTGTTGGGGTTCGAGCAGGTTACAGAGAAAGGGAGGGTCGTTGGAGCTGGAGGTGGTTACATAGATAGGGAGGGGTGTAGGGCTGGAAGAGGTTACAGAGATAGGGAGGGAGTTACAGAGATAGGGACTGGTGTAGGAGCCAGAGGATGTTACAGAGATAGGGAGGGGTGTAGGGAGTGGAGGAGGTTACAGAGATAGGGAGGTGTGTAGGGACTGGAGGAGTTTTCAGAGATAGGGAGGGGTGAGAGGCTGGAGGAGGTTGCAGAGTTAGGGAGAGGTGTAGGAGACGGAGGAGGTTACTGAGATAGGGAGGGTTGTAGGGGCTGGATGGGGTTACAGAGATAGGAACTTACAGAGATAGGGAGGGAGTTACAGAGGTAAGGAGGGGTGTAGGGGTTGGAGCAGGTCACAGAGATAGGGAGGGTCATAGGGGCTGGAGGAGGTTACAGAGATAGGGAGGGTCGTAAGGGCTGGAGGAGGTTAGAGAGTTAGGGAGGGTTGTAGGTGCTGGAGGAGGTTAAAGAGATACGGAAGTTGTAGGGGCTGGAGGAGGTTACAGAGATAGGGAGGGGTATAGGGGCAGAAGGATGTTACAGAGATAGGGAGGGGTGCAGTGGCTGGAGGAGTTTACAGAGATAGGGAGGTGTGTAGGGGCTGGAGGAGGTTACAGAGATTAGGAGGTGTGTAGATGTTGGAGGAGGTTACAGAGATAGGGAGAGGTGTGGGGGCTGGAGGAGTTTACAGAGATAGGGAGGTGTGTACGGGCATGAGGAGGTTACAGAGATAGGGAGGGGTGTAGATGCTGGCGGCGGTTACAGAGATATGGAGGGGTGTAGGGGCTCCAGGAGGTTACAGATTTAGGAAAGGTGCAGGGACTGAAGGAGATCACAGAGACAGGGAGGGGTGTAGGGGTTGGAGCAGGTTACTGAGATAGGGAGGGGCGTAGGGACTGGAGGAGGTTACAGAGATAGGGAGGGGTGTAGGAGCCGGAGGAGATTACACAGACAGGGAGGGGTGTTGGTGCTGGCGACGCTTACAGAGATAGGGAGGGGTGTTGGGGTTCGAGCAGGTTACAGAGATAGGGAGGGGCGTTGGAGCTGGAGGAGGTTACAGAGATAGGGAGAGGTGTTGGGGCTGGAAGAGGTTACAGAGATAGGGAGGGAGTTACAGAGATAGGGACTGGTGTAGGAGCCGGAGGATGTTACAGAGATAGGGAGGGGTGTAGCGATTGGAGGAGGTTACAGAGATAGGGAGGTGTGTAGGGACTGGAGGAGTTTTCAGAGATAGGGAGGGGTGAGAGGCTGGAGGAGGTTACAGAGTTAGGGAGAGGTGTAGGAGACGGAGGAGGTTACTGAGATAGGGAGGGTTGTAGGGGCTGGATGGGGTTACAGAGATAGGAACTTACAGAGATAGGGAGGGAGTTACAGAGGTAAGGAGGGGTGTAGGGGTTGGAGCAGGTTACAGAGATAGGGAGGGTCGTAGGGGCTGGAAGAGGTTAGAGAGTTAGGGAGGGTTGTAGGTGCTGGAGGAGGTTAAAGAGATAGGGAATTTGTCGGGGCTGGAGGAGGTTACAGAGTTAGGGAGGGGTATAGGGGCAGAAGGATGTTACATAGATAGGGAGGAGTGCAGTGGCTGGAGGAGTTTACAGAGATAGGGAGGTGTGTAGGGGCTGGAGGAGTTTACAGATATAGGGAAGTGTTGGAGGTGGTTACAGAGATAGGGAGGGGTGTAGGAGCCAGAGGAGGTTACAGAGATAGGCAGAGGTGTGGGGCTGGAGGAGGTTACAGAGATAGGGAGGGGTTTAGGGGCTGGAGCAGGTTACAGAGTTAGTGAGGGGTGTAGGGGCTGGAAGAGGTTACAGAGATAGGGATGGTAAAAGGGCTGGAGTAGGTTACAGAGTTAGGGAGGTGTGTAGAGGTTGCAGGAGGTTACAGAGATAGGGATGTTTCTAGAGGTTGGAGGAGGTTACAGAGATAGGGAGGTGTGTAGGGTTTGGAGGTGGTTACAGAGATCGGGAGGGGTGTAGGGGCTGGAAGGGATTTCAGAGATACGGCGGGAGTTACAGAGTTAAGGAGGGGTGTAGGGCTGGAGGAGGCTACGGGGATAGGGCGGGAGTTACAGAGATAGGGATCGGTGAGAGGCTGGAGAGCGTTACAGAGATAGGGAGGGGTGTAGGGGCTGGAGGTGGTTACAAAGAGAGGGGTGGGGGGAGGGGCTGGAGGAGGTTTCAGAAATAGGGAGGGAGTTATAGAGATAGTGTGCGGTGTAGGGCTGGAGGAGCTTACATATAGGGAGGCGTGTACGGGCATGAGGAGGTTACAGAGATAGGGAGGGTTGTAGGGGCTGGAGGAGTTTACAGAGATAGGGATGTTTGTAGGGGCTGGAGGAGGTTACAGAGATAGGGAAGGTTGTAGGGGCTGGTGGAGATTACAGAGATAGGGAGGTGTGTAGGGGCATGAGGAGGTTACAGAGATAGGGAGGGGTGTAGATGCTGGCGGCGGTTACAGAGATATGGAGGGGTGTAGGGGCTCCAGGAGGTTACAGATTTAGGGAGGGGTGTAGGGACTGGAGGAGATCACAGAGATAGGGAGGGGTGTAAGGGTTGGAGCAGGTTACTGAGATAGGGAGGGGCGTAGGGGCTGGAGGTGGTTACAGAGATAGGGAGGGGTGTAGGAGCCGGAGGAGATTACACAGACAGGGAGGGGTGTTGGTGCTGGCGACGCTTACAGAGATAGGGAGGGGTGTTGGGGTTCGAGCAGGTTACAGAGATAGGGAGGGTCGTTGGAGCTGGAGGTGGTTACATAGATAGGGAGGGGTGTAGGGCTGGAAGAAGTTACAGAGATAGGGAGGGAGTTACAGAGATAGGGACTGGTGTAGGAGCCGGAGGATGTTACAGAGATAGGGAGGGGTGTAGGGATTGGAGGAGGTTACAGAGATAGGGAGGTGTGTAGGGACTGGAGGAGTTTTCAGAGATAGGGAGGGGTGAGAGGCTGGAGGAGGTTACAGAGTTAGGGAGAGGTGTAGGAGACGGAGGAGGTTACTGAGATAGGGAGGGTTGTAGGGGCTGGATGGGGTTACAGAGATAGGAACTTACAGAGATAGGGAGGGAGTTACAGAGGTAAGGAGGGGTGTAGGGGTTGGAGCAGGTTACAGAGATAGTGAGGGTCGTAGGGGCTGGAGGAGGTTAAAGAGATACGGAAGTTGTAGGGGCTGGAGGAGGTTACAGAGTTAGGGAGGGGTATAGGGGCAGAAGGATGTTACAGAGATAGGGAGGGGTGCAGTGGCTGGAGGAGTTTACAGAGATAGGGAGGGGTGCAGTGGCTGGAGGAGTTTACAGAGATAGGGAGGGGTGTAGGAGCCAGAGGAGGTTACAGAGATAGGGAGAGGTGTGGGGGCTGGAGGAGTTTACAGAGATAGGGAGTTGTGTACGGGCATGAGGAGGTTACAGAGATAGGGAGGGGTGTAGATGCTGGCGGCGGTTACAGAGATATGGAGGGGTGTAGGGGCTCCAGGAGGTTACAGAGATAGGGAGGGATGTAGGGACTGGAGGAGATCACAGAGATAGGGAGGGGTGTAAGGGTTGGAGCAGGTTACTGAGATAGGGAGGGGCGTAGGGGCTGGAGGTGGTTACAGAGATAGGGAGGGGTGTAGGAGCCGGAGGAGATTACAGAGATAGGGAGGGGTGTAGCGATTGGAGGAGGTTACAGAGATAGGGAGGTGTGTAGGGACTGGAGGAGTTTTCAGAGATAGGGAGGGGTGAGAGGCTGGAGGAGGTTACAGAGTTAGGGAGAGGTGTAGGAGACGGAGGAGGTTACTGAGATAGGGAGGGTTGTAGGGGCTGGATGGGGTTACAGAGATAGGAACTTACAGAGATAGGGAGGGAGTTACAGAGGTAAGGAGGGGTGTAGGGGTTGGAGCAGGTTACAGAGATAGGGAGGGTCGTAGGGGCTGGAAGAGGTTAGAGAGTTAGGGAGGGTTGTAGGTGCTGGAGGAGGTTAAAGAGATAGGGAAGTTGTCGGGGCTGGAGGAGGTTACAGAGTTAGGGAGGGGTATAGGGGCAGAAGGATGTTACATAGATAGGGAGGAGTGCAGTGGCTAGAGGAGTTTACAGAGATAGGGAGGTGTGTAGGGGCTGGAGGAGTTTACAGATATAGGGAAGTGTGTAGGGGTTGGAGGAGGTTACAGAGATTGGGAGGTGTGTAGATGTTGGAGGTGGTTACAGAGATAGGGAGGGGTGTAGGAGCCGGAGGAGGTTACAGAGATAGGGAGAGGTGTGGGGGCTGGAGGAGGTTACAGAAATAGGGAGGTGTGTACGGGCATGAGGAGGTTACAGAGATAGGGAGGGGTGTAGATGCTGGTGGCGGTTACAGAGATATGGAGGGGTGTAGGGGCTCCAGGAGGTTACAGATTTAGGGAGGGGTGTAGGGACTGGAGGAGATCACAGAGATAGGGAGGGGTGTAATGGTTGGAGCAGGTTAATGAGGTAGGGAGGGGCGTAGGGGCTGGAGGAGGTTACAGAGATAGCGAGGGGTTTAGGGGCTGGAGCAGGTTACAGAGTTAGTGAGGGGTGTAGGGGCTGGAGGAGGTTACAGAGATAGGGATGGTGCAAAGGCTGGAGTAGGTTACAGAGTTAGGGAGGTTTGTAGAGGTTTCACGAGGTTACAGAGATAGGGAGGTGTCTAGGGTTTGGAGGTGGTTACAGAGATCGGGAGGGGTGTAGGGGCTGGAGGGGATTTCAGAGATACGGCGGGAGTTACAGAGTTAAGGAGGGGTGTAGGGCTGGAGGAGGCTACGGGGATAGGGCGGGAGTTACAGAGATAGGGATTGGTGAGAGGCTGGAGAGCGTTACAGAGATAGGGAGGGGTGTAGGAGCCGGAGGTGGTGACAGAGATAGGGAGGGGTGTAGGGGCTGGAGGTGGTTACAAAGAGAGGGGTGGGGGGAGGGGCTGGAGGAGGTTTCAGAAATAGGGAGGGAGTTATAGAGATAGTGTGCGGTGTAGGGCTGGAGGAGCTTACATATAGGGAGGCGTGTACGGGCATGAGGAGGTTACAGAGATAGGGAGGGTTGTAGGGGCTGGAGGAGTTTACAGAGATAGGGATGTTTGTAGGGGCTGGAGGAGGTTACAGAGATAGGGAGGGTTGTAGGGGCTGGTGGAGATTACAGAGATAGGGAGGTGTGTAGGGGCTGGTGGATGTTGCAGAGATAGGGAGGGGTGTAGGGGCTGGTGGAGGTTACAGAGATATGGAGGGGTGTAGGAGCCGGAGGAGATTACACAGACAGGGAGGGGTGTAGGGGCTGGATGAGGTTACAGAGATAGGGAGGGTTGTAGGGGCTGGAGGATGTTACATAGATAGGGAGCGGTGAGAGGCTGGAGGAGGTTACAGAGATGGGGAGGGAGTTACAGAGATTGTGGGGTGTTAGGCTGGAGGAGTTAACAGAGATAGGGAGGTGTGTAGGGGTTGGAGGAGGATACAAGGATAAGGAGGAGTGGAGGGACTGGAGGTGGTTACAGAGATAGAGGGAGGTTTAGTGGCTGGAGGAAGTTACAGCGATAGGGAGGGGTGTAGGGCTGGAGGAGGTTACAGTGATAGGGAGGGTTGTACAGGCTGGTAGAAGTTACAGAGATAGCGAGGGGTGTAGGGTTTGGATCAGGTTACAGTGATAGGGAGAGACGTATGAGCTGCAGGAGGTTACAGTGATAGAGAGGGCTGTCGGGGCTGGAAGAGGTTACAGAGTTAGTGAGGGGTGTAGTGGCTTCAGGAGGTTGCAGAGATACGAAGGGGTGTAGGGGTTGGAGGAGTTTACAGAGATAGGGAGGGGTCTAGGGAATGGTGGCGGTTACAGAGATAGGGAGGGGTGTAGGGTGCAGCACACCCTCAAATGCGGACTCTTTACTAGTGCAGCACACCCCCAATTATTGACCCTCCAATAGTGCAGCATACCGTCAATTACTGACACTGCAATAGTGTAGCACCCCCGCAAATTCTGACACTCCAATAGTGCAGCATACCCTCAATTACTGACACTCCAATAGTGCAGCACACCCTCAATTACTGACACTCCAATCATGCAGCACACCCTCAATTACTGACACTGCAATAGTGTAGCACCCCCTCAATTACAGACACTCAAATTGTGCAGAATACTGTTAATTACTGACACTCCAATAGTGCCGTACACCCTCAATAAGTGACTCTCCAATAGTGCAGCACACCCCCAATTATTGACCCTCCAATAATGCAGCATACCGTCAATTACTGACACTGCAATCGGGTAGCACCCCTCAATTACTGACACTCAATAGTGCAGCACACCCTCAATTACTGACCCTCCAATCATGCCACACACCCTCAATTACTGACACTCAAATAGTGCAGCACACCCTCAATTACTGACCCTCCAGTAGTGCAGCACACCCTCAATTACTGGCACCATGTAGTGCAGAACACCCTGAATTACTGTCCTTTCAATAGTCCAGCACCCTCAATGACCCTCCAATAGTGCAGCACAGCCTCAATCAATGCCACAACTATAGTGCAGCAAACCCTGAATTACTGACCCTGCAATAGTGCAGCACACCCTCAATTACTTGCACACCTGTAGTGCAGCACCACCTCAATCACTGACATTCCAAATGTGCAGCACACCCTCAATTGATGACTCTTCAATAATGCAGCACAGTCTCATTTACTGATCCTCCAACCGTGCAGCACACCCTCAAACACTGACCCTCTAATAGTGCATCACACCTTCAATTACTGACCTTCCGACATTGCAGAACACCCTCAATTACAGACCATCCACTAGTGCAGCACTCCCTCAATTAAGGACACTCCAACAGTGCAGCACAGCATCAATTACTGACACTTCAATACTGAAGGTAACCCTCAATTGCTGAACCTCCAATAGTGCAGCAAACCTTCAATTACTGACCGTCCAATCGTGCAGCACACCCTGAATTACTGACCCTCCAATAGTGCAGCACACCCTGAATTACTGACACTCCACTAGTGCAGCACACCCTCAATTACTGACCCTCCAATAGTGCAGCACACCCTCAATTACTGACCCTCCAATAGTGCAGCACACTCTCGATTACTAACAATCCAATAGTGCACCAGCCTCAATTACTGACAATCCAACAGTGCAGCACAGCCACAATTACTGAACTCCAATAGTGAAGCACACCCTCAATTACTGACCCTCCAGTAGTGCAGCACACCCTCAATTACTTACACACCAATAGTGGAGCACAGTCTCGATTACTGACATTCAATAATGCCGCACACCCTCAATTACTGACACTCCAGTAGTGCAGCACACCCTCAATTACTGACACTCCAACAGTGCAGCACAGTCTCGATTACTAACAATCCAATAGTGCACCAGCCTCAAATACTGACACTCCAACAGTGCAGCACAGCCACAATTACTGAACTCCAATAGTGAAGCACATCCTCAATTACTGACCCTCCAATACTACAGCACACCCTCAATTACTGACCCTCCAATAGTGCAGCACACCCTCAGTTGCTGACACTCCAACAGTGCAGCACACTCTCAATTACTGACATTCAATAATGCCACACAACTTCAATTACTGACAAACCAATAGTGAAGCACACCCTCAATTACTGAGCCTCCAATTGTTCAGCACACCCTCAATTACTGACCCTCCAATAGTTCAGCACACCCTCAATTACTGAGCCTCCAATAGTGCAGCACACCCTCAATTACTGACACTCCAATAGTGCAGCATCCTCAATTACTGATCATCCAAATGTGCACCACACCCTCAATTACTGACACTCCAATAGAGCAGCACACCCTCAATTACTGACATGCAAGTAGTGCAGCACTCCCTCAATTAATGACACTCCAACAATGCAGCACAGCATCAATTACTGACACTTCAATACTGAAGGTAACCCTCAATTACTGAACCTCCAATAGTGCAGCAAACCTTCAATTACTGACCGTCCAATCGTGCAGCACACCCTCAATTACTGACCCTCCAATAGTGCAGCACACCCTGAATTACTGACACTCTCCTAGTGCAGCACACCCTCAATTACTGACCCTCCAATAGTGCAGCACACCCTCAATTACTGACCCTCCAATAGTGCAGCACACCCTCAATTACTGACCCTCCAATCATGCCACACACCCTCAATTACTGACACTCAAATAGTGCAGCACACCCTCAATTACTGACCCTCCAGTAGTGCAGCACACCCTCAATTACTGGCACCATGTAGTGCAGAACACCCTGAATTACTGTCCTTTCAATAGTCCAGCACACCCTCAATGACCCTCCAATAGTGCAGCACAGCCTCAATCAATGCCACAACTATAGTGCAGCAAACCCTGAATTAATGACCCTACAATAGTGCAGCACACCCTCAATTACTTGCACACCTGTAGTGCAGCACCACCTCAATCACTGACATTCCAAATGTGCAGCACACCCTCAATTGATGACTCTTCAATAATGCAGCACAGTCTCATTTACTGATCCTCCAACCGTGCAGCACACCCTCAAACACTGACCCTCTAATAGTGCATCACACCTTCAATTACTGACCTTCCGACATTGCAGAACACCCTCAATTACAGACCATCCACTAGTGCAGCACTCCCTCAATTAAGGACACTCCAACAGTGCAGCACAGCATCAATTACTGACACTTCAATACTGAAGGTAACCCTCAATTGCTGAACCTCCAATAGTGCAGCAAACCTTCAATTACTGACCGTCCAATCGTGCAGCACACCCTGAATTACTGACCCTCCAATAGTGCAGCACACCCTGAATTACTGACACTCCACTAGTGCAGCACACCCTCAATTACTGACCCTCCAATAGTGCAGCACACCCTCAATTACTGACCCTCCAATAGTGCAGCACACCCTCAATTACTGACCCTCCAATAGTGCAGCACACTCTCGATTACTAACAATCCAATAGTGCACCAGCCTCAATTACTGACAATCCAACAGTGCAGCACAGCCACAGTTACTGAACTCCAATAGTGAAGCACACACTCAATTCCTGACCCTCCAATACTGCAGCACACCCTCAATTACTGACCCTGCAATAGTGCAGCACACCCTCAATTACTTACACACCAATAGTGCAGCACACCCTCAATTACTGACCCTCCAATAGTTCAGCACACCCTCAATTACTGAGCCTCCAATAGTGCAGCACACCCTCAATTACTGACCCTCCAATAGTTCAGCACACCCTCAATTACTGAGCCTCCAATAGTGCAGCACACCCTCAATTACTGACACTCCAATAGTGCAGCATCCTCAATTACTGATCATCCAAATGTGCACCACACCCTCAATTACTGACACTCCAATAGAGCAGCACACCCTCAATTACTGACATGCAAGTAGTGCAGCACTCCCTCAATTAATGACACTCCAACAATGCAGCACAGCATCAATTACTGACACTTCAATACTGAAGGTAACCCTCAATTACTGAACCTCCAATAGTGCAGCAAACCTTCAATTACTGACCGTCCAATCGTGCAGCACACCCTGAATTACTGATCCTCCAATTGTGCAGCACACCCTGAATTACTGACACTCTCCTAGTGCAGCACACCCTCAATTACTGACCCTCCAATAGTGCAGCACACCCTCAAATACTGACCCTCCAATAGTGCAGCACACCCTCAATTACTGACCCTCCAATAATGCAGCACAGTCTCGATTACTGACATTCAATAATGCCGCACACCCTCAATTCCTGACACTCCAAAAGTGCAGCACACCCTCAATTACTGACACTCAATAGTGCAGCACCCCCTCAATTATTGACCCTCCATTAGTACTGCAAACCCTCAATTACTGGCACCATGTAGTGCAGAACACACTGAATTACTGTCCTTTCAATAGTCCAGCACACCCTCAATGACCCTCCAATAGTGCAGCACACCCTGAATTACTGACACTCCACTAGTGCAGCAAACCCTGAATTACTGACCCTGCAATAGTGCAGCACACCCTCAATTACTTGCACACCTGTAGTGCAGCACCCCCTCAATCACTGACATTCCAAAAGTGCAGCACACCCTCAATTGATGACTCTTCAATAATGCAGCACAGTCTCATTTACTGATCCTCCATAAGTGCAGCACACCCTCAAACACTGACCCTCTAATAGTGCATCACACCTTCAATTACTGACCTTCCGACATTGCGGAACACCCACAATTACAGACCATCCACTAGTGCAGCACTCCCTCAGTTAATGACACTCCAACAGTGCAGCACAGCATCAATTACTGACACTTCAATACTGAAGGTAACCCTCAATTGCTGAACCTCTAATAGTGCAGCAAACCTTCAATTACTGACCCTCCAATCGTGCAGCACACCCTGAATTACTGACCCTCCAATAGTGCAGCACACCCTGAATTACTGACACTCTCCTAGTGCAGCACACCCTCAATTACTGACCCTCCAATAGTGCCACACATCCTCAATTACTGACCCTCCAATAGAGCAGCACACCCTCAATTAGTGATCCTCCAGTAGAGCAGCACACCCTCAATTACTGACACTCCAATAGTGCAGCACACCCTCAATTACTGACACTCCAACAGTATAGCACGGTCTCAACTACTGACACTCCAATAGTGCAGCACACCCTCAATTACTGACACACCTATTGTGCAGCATATCCTCAATTATTTACAATCCAATACTGCAGCACACCCACAATTACCGACGACCAATCATGCAGCACACCCTCAATTACTGACATGCAAGTAGTGCAGCAGACACTCAGTTACTTATGCTCCAATATTGAAGCACACTGTCAATTCCTGACAAACCATTAGTGCAGCCGGAGGAGGTTCCAGATATAAGGAGGGTTTAGGGTCTGGAGGAGATTACAGAGATAGGAAGGTTTGTAGGAGCAGGAGGAGGATACTGAGTTGGGTCGGGTTGTTGGAATTGGAGGATGTTACAGAGATCGGGTGGGTTACGGTGAGTGGAGGAGTTTACAGAGATAGGGAGGGTTGTAGAGAGTGGAGGAGTTTACAGAGATCAAGAGGATTGTAGCGGCTGTAGGAGTTTACAGAGATAGGGAGGGATGTAGGATCTGGAGGAGATTACAGAGATAGGGAGTGGTGTAGTGGCTGAAGGAGGTTACAGAAACAGGGAGAGGATTAGGTGCTGGAGGAGGTTACAGAGATAGGGAGGGCTTTAGGGGCTGGAGGAGGTTACGGCGATAGGGATGGGTGTAGGGGCTGGAGGAGGTTACAGAGATCGGTAGTGGTGTAGTGGCTCGAGGAGATAACAGAGGTAGGGAGGGGTGTAGGTCATGGAGGAGGTTACAGTGATAGGGGGGTTTGTAGGAGCTGGACAAAGTTACAGACATAGGGAGTGTTGTAGGTGCTGGAGGAGGTTAAAGACATAGGCAGTGTTGTACTGAGTGGAGGAGGTTACAGAGATAGGGACAGGTGTAGGTGGCTGGAGGTGGTTACAGAGATATGAAGGGGTTTAGGGGCTGGAGGAGATTACAGAGATAGGGACAGGTGTAAGTGGCTGGAGGAGGTTACAGAGATAGGGAGGGGTGTACCGGCTGGGGGAGTTTACAGAGATAGGAGAGATGTTGGGGCTGGATGAGTTTACAGAGATAGGGATGGGTGTAGGTGCTGGAGGAGGTTACAGAGATAAGGAGGGTTGTAGGGGCTGTACAAGGTTACTGAGATAGGGATGGGTATAGGGTGCTGGAGGAGGTTACAGAGATAGGGAGATTTGTAAGGGCTGGAGGAGCTTACAGAAATAGGGAGCGTTGTAGTGAGTGGAGGAGTTTTCCAAGATAGGGAGTCTTGTAGTTTTTGACAGAGGTTACATAGATAGGGATGGTTGCAGTGAATGGAGGAGGTTACGGAGAAAGGGAGGGTTGTAGGGAGTGGAGGACATTGCAGGCATAGGGAGGGTTGTAAGTGCTGGAGAATTTTACAGAGATAGGGATGCAGGGGCTGGAGGAGGTTACAGAGATACGGAGGTGTGTAAGGTCTGGAGGCGGTTACAGAGATAGAGAAGTGTATAGGTGCTGGAGGAGGTTCCAGATATAGGGAGAGGTGTAGGGGCTGGAGAAGTTTACACAGATAGGTAGGGGTGTAGGGGCTGGAGGAGGTTACAGAGATAGGGAGAGGTGTACGGGCTGAGAATGTTGCAGTGATATGGAGTGTTGTATGTACTGGAAGTTGTTACAGAGATAGGGAGGGTTGTAGGGGCTGGAGGTGGTTACAGAAATAAGGAGGGGTTTAGGGCCTGGAGGTGGTTACAGAGATAAGGAGGGGTTTAGGGGCTGTACGAGGTTACTGAGATAAGGATGGGTATAGGGTGCTGGAGGAGGTTACAGAGATAGGGAGGTTTGTAAGGGCTGGAGAAACTTACAGAGATAGGCAGCGTTGTAGTGAGTGGAGGAGGTATCCGAAATAGGGAGTCTTGTAGGGTTTGACAGAGGTTACATAGATAGGGATAGTTGTAGTGAGTGTAGGAGGTTACGGAGAAAGGGAGGGTTGTAAGGAGTGGAGGACATTACAGAGAGAGGGAGGGTTGTGGAGGCTGGAAGATTTTACAGAGATAGGGATGGGCCGCAGGGGCTGGAGGAGGTTACAGAGATACGGAGGTGTGTAGGGTCTGGAAGAAGTTACAGAGACAGGGAGGTTTGTAGGGACTGGTGGAGCTTACAGAGATAGAGAGGTGTGTCGGGGCTGGAGGAGGTTCCAGATATAGGGAGCGGTGTAGGGGCTGGAGGAGCTTACAGAGATAGGGAGGGGTGTAGGGGCAGGAAGCGGTTACAGAGTTAAGGAGTGTTGTAGGGGCTGGAGGAGTTTACAGAGATAGGGAGAGGTGTAGGGGCTGAGAATGTTGCAGTGATAGGGAGTGTTGTATGTGGCTGGAGGTGGTTACAGAGATAGGGAGGGTTGTAGGGGCTTGAGGTGGTTACAGAGATAAGGAGGGGTGGAGGTGCTGGAGGTGATTACAGAGATAAGGAGGGGTGTAAGGTCTGGATGAGGTTACAGAGAATGAGAGGGCTGTAGATGGCTGGAGATGGTTATGGAGATTGGGAAGGTTGTCTGGGCTGGCGGTTGTTACTGAAATAGTGAGCGTTATGGGGACTGGAAGAGGTTACAGAGAAATGGAAGTTTGTAATGGCTGGAAGAATTTACAGAGATAGTGAGGGTCATAAAGGCTGGAGGAGTTTACGGAGATAGGGAGGGCTGTATTGGCTGTTGGAGGTTACAGAGATAAGTTGTGGTGTAGGGGCTGGAGGAGTTTACAGAGATAGGGAGCTTTGTAGGGGCTGGAGGAGGTTACAGAGATAGGGAGGTTTGTAGTGCTGGAGGAGTTACAGAGATAAGGAGGATTGTAGGGGCTGGAGGAGGTTACAGAGATAGGGTGTGTTGTCGGGGCTGCAGCAGTTTACAGAAATAGGGAGGATTGTAGTGAGTGGAAGATGTTACAGAGATAGGGAGGGGTGTAGGAGCTGGAGGAGGTTACAGAGATAGGGAGGGGTGTCGGGTCTGGAGGTGGTAAGTGAGAGTTGTAGTGGCCTAAGGAAATTACAGAGATAGGGAGGTTTCTAGAAGCTGGAGTAGGTTACAGAGATGAGGAGGGTTGTAGTGAGTGGAGGAGTTTACAGAGATAGGGAGGGGTGTAAGGGCCAGAGGAGATTACGGGGATAGGGAGGGTTGTAGGTGGCTGGCAGTGGTTACAGAGTTAGGGAGGTGTGTAAGGGCTGGAGGAGGTAACAGAGATAGGGAGGGGTCTAGGGGCTGGAGGAGGTTACTGAGATAGGAATGGGTATAGGTTGCTGGAGGACTTTCCAGAGATAGAGAGGTTTGTAAGGGCTGGAGAAGGTTACAGAGATCAGGACGGTTCTGGTGAGTGGAGGAGATTACAGAGATAGGGAGGGTTGTAGTGAGTGGAGGAGGTTACAGAGATAGTGAGTTTTGTAGGATGTGGAGGAGGTTACAGAAATTGGGAGGATTGTAGTAAGTAGAGGATGTTACAGCGATAGGGAGGGGTGTAGGAGCTGGAGGAGGTTACAGAGATAGAAAGGGTTGTAGGAGCCGGAGGAGGTTAAAGAGATAGAATGGGTTGTAGGATCTGGAGAAGGTTACAGAGATAGTGACAGTTGTAGTGGCCTAACGAGATTACAGAGATAAGGAGGTTTGTAGAAGCTGGAGTAGGATACAGAGATCAGGAGGGTTGTCGCGAATGGAGGAGCTTACAGAGATAGGGAGGGCTGGAGTGAATGGGGGAAGTTACAGAGATAGGGAGCGTTGTTGATATTGGAGGAGTTTACAGAGATAGGGAGTGGTGTGAGGGCTGGAGGAGATTACAGTGATAGTGAAGGGTGTAGGTGGCTGGAGGAGGTTACAGAGATAGAGAGGGGTTTAGGGGCTGGAGGAGATTACAGAGATAGGGAGCGGTGTAGGTGGCTGGAAGTGGTTACAGAGATAGGGAGTCGTGTAGGGGCTGGAGGAGTTTAAATGGATAAGGAGGTTTGTAAGGGCTGGAGGAGGTTACAGAGATAGGGAGGTTTGTTGGGGCTGGAGGAGGTTAAATTGATAGGGAGCTTTGTAGGTGCTGGAGGAGTTTACAGAGATAGGGAGTGTTGAAGGGAGTGGAGGAGTTTACAGAGTTAGGGTGCGGTGTAGGTGCTGGAGGTGATTACAGAGATAGGGAGGTGTTTAGGGGCCGCGAGAGATTACAGAGAGAGGGAGAGGTGTAGGGGCTGAGGATGTTGCTGTGGTAGGGAGGGGTGTAAGTAGCTGCAGGTGTTTACAGAGATAGGGAGGGGTCTAGGGGCTGGAGGTGGTTACAGAGATAGGGAGGGGTGTAGGGACTTGATGTGGTTACAGAGAAAGAGTGGGGTGTAGATGGCTGGAGGTGGTTACATAGGGAGGGGTGTAGGGGCTGGAGGTGGTTACAGAAATAGTGAGCGTTGTAGGAGCTGGAGAAAGTTAGAGATAGGGAGGTATGTAGGAGCTGGAGGAGGTAACAGAGCTAGAGAGGGATGAATGTGTTGGAGGAGGTTACAGAAATAGGGATGGTTGTAGTGATTGGAGGAGGTTACAGAGATAGGGATGGGTGCAGTGGCTGGAGGATGTTACAGAGATAGGGAGTGTTGTCGGGGCTGGAGTAGGTTACAGAGATAGGGAGGGGTGTAGGGGCTGGAAGAGGTAACAGAGATAGGGAGGGATGTAGGGGCTATAGGAGGATACTGAGATAGGGATGGGTGTAGGGTGCTGGAAGAGTTTACAGAGATAGTGAAGGGTGTAGGTGACTGGAGGTGGTTACAGAGATAGAGAGGGGTGTAGGGGCAGGAGGAGTTTACAGTAGGGGCTGGACGAGAATACTGAGATAGGGAGGGTTGCAGTGGCTGGAAAAGGTTACAGAGATAGGGAGAGGTGTAAGGGCTGAGGATGTTGCAGTGATAGGGAGGGGTGTATGTGGCTGCAGGTGGTTACAGAGATAGGGAGCGGTGTAGGGGCTGGAGGTGGTTACAGAGATAGGGAAGGGTTGAGGGGCTGGATGTGTTTACAGAGAAAGTGTGGGGTGTAGATGGCTGGAGGTGTTTACAAAAATAAGGAGGGGTGTAGGGGCTGAGGTGGTTACGGAGAAAGGGAGGGGTGTAGGGGCTAGATGAGGTTACAGAGATAGGGAGGGGTCTAGGGGCTGGAGGTGGTTACAGAAATGGTGGGTGTAGTAGGGGCTGGAGGAAGTTACAGACATAGGGAAGGATGTAGGGGCTGCAGGAGGTAACAGAGATAAAGAGGGGTGAACGGGCTTGAGGAGGTTACAGAAATAGGGAGGGTTGTAGTGAGTGGAGGAGGTTACGGAGATAGGGATGGGTGTATTGGCTGGAGGATGTTCCAGAGATAGGGAGTGTCGTCATGGCTGGAGGATGCTACAGAGATAGGGAGGGGTGTAGGTGCTGGAGGAAGGTACACAGATAGGGAGGGGTGTAGGAGCTGGAGGAGGTTACTGAGATAGTGATGGGTGTCGGGTGCTGGAGGAGTTTACAGAGATAGGGAGGTTGGTAAGGGCTGGAGGAGGTTACAGAGAAAGGGAGGGTTGTAGGGAGTGGAGGAGTTTACAGAGATAGGGAGTGTTGTAGGGGCTGGAGGAGGTTATGGAGATACGGAGGTTTGTAGGGGCTGGAGGATGTTACAGCGATAGGGGGGTGGGTGTAGGAGCTGGAGGAGGTTACAGAGATAGAAAGGGCTGTAGGAGCCGGAGGAGATTACAAAGACAGGGAGGGGTGTGGGGGCTGGATGAGGTTACAGAGATAGGGAGGGGTGTAGGGGCTGGAGGAGGTTACATAGATAGGGAGCGGTGAGAGGCTGGAGGAGGTTACAGAGATGGGGAGGGAGCTACAGAGATTGTGGGGTGTTAGGCTGGAGGAGTTTACAGAGATAGGGAGGTGTGTAGGGGTTGGAGGAGGATACAAGGATAAGGAGGAGTGTAGGCACTGGAGGTGGTTACAGAGATAGAGGGAGGTTTAGTGGCTGGAGGAAGTTACAGAGATAGGGAGGGGTGTAGGGCTGGAGGAGGTTACAGTGATAGGGAGGGTTGTATAGGCTGGAGGAAGTTACAGAGATAGCGAGGGGTGTAGGGGTTGGAGCAGGTTACAGTGATAGGGAGAGACGTATGGGCTGGAGGAGGTTACAGAGATAGGGAGGGCTGTCGGGGCTGGAAGAGGTTACAGAGTTAGTGAGGGGTGTAGCGGCTTTAGGAGGTTGCAGAGATACGAAGAGGTGTAGGGGTTGGAGGAGTTTACAGAGATAGGGAGGGGTCAAGGGAATGGTGGCGGTTACAGAGATAGGGAGGGGTGTAGGGTGCAGCACACCCTCAAATGCGGACTCTCTACTAGTGCAGCACACCCCCAATTATTGACCCTCCAATAGTGCAGCATACCGTCAATTACTGACACTGCAATAGTGCAGCACACCCTCAATTACTGACACTCCAATCATGCAGCACACCCTCAATTACTGACACTCCAATAGTGCAGCACCCCCTCAATTACTGACACTCCAATCATGCAGCACACCCTCAATTACTGCCACTGCAATAGTGTAGCACCCCCTCAATTACAGACACTCAAATTGTGCAGAATAATGTAAATTACTGACACTCCAATAGTACAGTACACCCTCAATAAGTGACTGTCAATAGTGCAGCACACCCCCAATTATTGACCCTCCAATAATGCAGCATACCGTCAATTACTGACACTGCAATAGGGTAGCACCCCTCAATTACTGACACTCAATAGTGCAGCATACCCTCAATTACTGACACTCCAATCATGCCACACACTCTCAATTACTGACACTCGAATAGTGCAGCACACCCTCAATTACTGACCCTCCAATAGTGCAGCACACCCTCAATTACTGGCACCATGTAGTGCAGAACACCCTGAATTACTGTCCTTTCAATAGTCCAGCACACCCTCAATGACCCTCCAATAGTGCAGCACACCCTCAATCAATGCCACAACTATAGTGCAGCAAAACCTGAATTACTGACCCTGCAATAGTGTAGCACACCCTCAATTACTTACACACCAATAGTGGAGCACAGTCTCGATTACTGACATTCAATAATGCCGCACACCCTCAATTACTGACACTCCAGTAGTACAGCACACCCTCAATTACTGACACTCCAACAGTGCAGCACAGTCTCGATTACTAACAATCCAATAGTGCACCAGCCTCAAGTACTGACACTCCAACAGTGCAGCACAGCCACAATTACTGAACTCCAATAGTGAAGCACACCCTCAATTACTGACCCTCCAATACTACAGCACACCCTCAATTACTGACCCTCCAGTAGTGCAGCACACCCTCAGTTGCTGACACTCCAACAGTGCAGCACACCCTCAATTACTGACACTCCAACAGTGCAGCACAGTCTCGATTACTAACAATCCAATACTGCACCAGCCTCAATTACTGACACTCCAACAGTGCAGCACAGCCACAATTACTGAACTCCAATAGTGAAGCACACCCTCAATTACTGACCCTCCAATACTACAGCACACCCTCAATTACTGACTCCCCAATACTGCAGCACACCCTCAATTACTTACACACCAATAGTGCAGCACACCCTCAATTACTGACATTCAATAATGCCGCACAACTTCAATTACTGACAAACCAACAGTGCAGCACACCCTCAATTACTGACCCTCCAATAGTTCAGCACACCCTCAATTACTGAGCCTCCAATAGTGCAGCACACCCTCAATTACTGACACTCCAATAGTGCAGCATCCTCAATTACTGATCATCCAAATGTGCACCACACCCTCAATTACTGACACTCCAATAGAGCAGCACACCCTCAATTACTGACATGCAAGTAGTGCAGCACTCCCTCAATTAATGACACTCCAACAGTGCAGCACAGCATCAATTACTGACACTTCAATACTGAAGGTAACCCTCAATTACTGAAATCCAATAGTGCAGCAAACCTTCAATTACTGACCGTCCAATCGTGCAGCACACCCTGAATTACTGACCCTCCAATAGTGCAGCACACCCTGAATTACTGACACTCCACTAGTGCAGCACACCCTCAATTACTGACCCTCCAATAGTGCAGCACACCCTCAATTACTGACCCTCCAATAGTGCAGCACACCCTCAATTACTGACCCCCCAATAGTGCAGCACAGTCTCGATTACTGACATTCAATAATGCCGCACACCCTCAATTCCTGACACTCCAAAAGTGCAGCACACCCTCAATTACTGACACTCAATAGTGCAGCACACCCTCAATTAGTGACACTCCAATCATGCCGCACACCCTCAATTACTGACACTTGAACAGTGCAGCACCCCCTCAATTACTGACCCTCCAATAGTGCAGCACACCCTCAATTACTGGCACCATGTAGTGCAGAACACCCTGAATTACTGTCCTTTCAATAGTCCAGCACACCCTAAATGACCCTGCAATAGTGCAGCACACCCTCAATCACTGCCACACCTATAGTGCAGCAAACCATGAATTACTGACCCTGCAATAGTGCAGCACACCCTCAATTACTTGCACACCTGTAGTGCAGCACACCCTCAATCACTGACATTCCAAAAGTGCAGCACACCCTCAATTGATGACTCTTCAATAATGCAGCATAGTCTCATTTACTGATCCTCCATAAGTGCAGCACACCCTCAAACACTGACCCTCTAATAGTGCATCACACCTTCAATTACTGACCTTCCGACATTGCGGAACACCCTCAATTACAGACCATCCACTAGTGCAGCACTCCCTCAATTACTGACACTCCAACAGTGCAGCATAGCATCAATTACTGACACTTCAATACTGAAGGTAACCCTCAATTGCTGTACCTCCAATAGTGCAGCAAACCTTCAATTACTGACCGTCCAATCGTGCAGCACAACCTGAATTACTGACCCTCCAATAGTGCAGCACACCCTGAATTACTGACACTCCACTAGTGCAGCACACCCTCAATTACTGACCCTCCAATAGTGCCGCACATCCTCAATTACTGACCCTCCAATAGAGCAGCACACCCTCAATTACTGATCCTCCAGTAGAGCAGCACACCCTCAATTACTGACTCTCCAATAGAGCAGCACACCCTCAATTACTGACATGCAAGTAGTGCAACAGACACTCAGTTACTTATGCTCCAATATTGAAGCACACTGTCAATTCCTGACAATCCATTTGTGCAGCACACCCTCAATTACTGACACTCCAACCGTATAGCACGGTCTCAATTACTGACACTCCAATAGTGCAGCACACCCTCAATTACTGACACACCTATTGTGCAGCATATCCTCAATTATTTACAATCCAATACTGCAGCACACCCACAATTACCGACGACCAATCATGCAGCACACCCTCAATTACTGACATGCAAGTAGTGCAGCAGACACTCAGTTACTTATGCTCCAATATTGAAGCACACTGTCAATTCCTGACAAACCATTAGTTCAGCCGGAGGAGGTTCCAGATATAAGGAGGGTTTAGGGTCTGGAGGAGATTATAGAGATAGGAAGGTTTGTAGGAGCAGGAGGAGGATACTGAGTTGGGGAGGGTTGTTGGATCTGGAGGATGTTACAGAGATCGGGTGGGTTGCGGTAAGTGGAGGAGTTTACAGAGATAGGGAGGGTTGTAGAGAGTGGAGGAGTTTACAGAGATCAGGAGGGTTGTAGCGGCTGTAGGAGTTTACAGAGATAGGGAGGGATGTAGGATCTGCAGGAGATTACAGAGATAGGGAGTGGTGTAGTGGCTGAAGGAGGTTACAGAAACAGGGAGAGGATTAGGTGCTGGAGGAGGTTACAGAGATAGGGAGGGCTTTAGGGGCTGGAGCAGGTTACGGCGATAGGGACGGATGTAGGGGCTGGAGGAGGTTACAGAGATAGGGAGGGGTCTAGGGGCTGGAGGAGGTTACTGAGATAGGAATGGGTATAGGTTGCTGGAGGACTTTCCAGAGATAGAGAGGTTTGTAAGGGCTGGAGAAGGTTACAGAGATCAGGACGGTTCTGGTGATTGGAGGAGATTACAGAGATAGGGAGGGTTGTAGTGAGTGGAGGAGGTTACAGAGATAGTGAGTCTTGTAGGATGTGGAGGAGGTTACAGAAATTGGGAGGATTGTAGTAAGTAGAGGATGTTACAGCGATAGGGAGGGGTGTAGGAGCTGGAGGAGGTTACAGAGATAGAAAGGGTTGTAGGAGCCGGAGGAGGTTAAAGAGATAGAATGGGTTGTAGGATCTGGAGAAGGTTACAGAGATAGTGACAGTTGTAGTGGCCTAACGAGATTACAGAGATAAGGAGGTTTGTAGAAGCTGGAGTAGGATACAGAGATCAGGAGGGTTGTCGCGAATGGAGGAGCTTACAGAGATAGGGAGGGCTGGAGTGAATGGGGGAAGTTACAGAGATAGGGAGCGTTGTTGATATTGGAGGAGTTTACAGAGATAGGGAGTGGTGTGAGGGCTGGAGGAGATTACAGTGATAGTGAAGGGTGTAGGTGGCTGGAGGAGGTTACAGAGATAGAGAGGGGTTTAGGGGCTGGAGGAGATTACAGAGATAGGGAGCGGTGTAGGTGGCTGGAAGTGGTTACAGAGATAGGGAGTCGTGTAGGGGCTGGAGGAGTTTAAATGGATAAGGAGGTTTGTAAGGGCTGGAGGAGGTTACAGAGATAGGGAGGTTTGTTGGGGCTGGAGGAGGTTAAATTGATAGGGAGCTTTGTAGGTGCTGGAGGAGTTTACAGAGATAGGGAGTGTTGAAGGGAGTGGAGGAGTTTACAGAGTTAGGGTGTGGTGTAGGTGCTGGAGGTGATTACAGAGATAGGGAGGTGTTTAGGGGCCGCGAGAGATTACAGAGATAGGGAGGGTTGTAGGGGCTGGAGGAGGTTACAGAGAGAGGGAGAGGTGTAGGGCTGAGGATGTTGCTGTGGTAGGGAGGGGTGTAAGTAGCTGCAGGTGTTTACAGAGATAGGGAGGGGTCTAGGGGCTGGAGGTGGTTACAGAGATAGGGAGGGGTGTAGGGACTTGATGTGGTTACAGAGAAAGAGTGGGGTGTAGATGGCTGGAGGTGGTTACATAGGGAGGGGTGTAGGGGCTGGAGGTGGTTACAGAAATAGTGAGCGTTGTAGGAGCTGGAGAAAGTTAGAGATAGGGAGGTATGTAGGAGCTGGAGGAGGTAACAGAGCTAGAGAGGGATGAATGTGTTGGAGGCGGTTACAGAAATAGGGATGGTTGTAGTGATTGGAGGAGGTTACAGAGATAGGGATGGGTGCAGTGGCTGGAGGATGTTACAGAGATAGGGAGTGTTGTCGGGGCTGGAGTAGGTTACAGAGATAGGGAGGGGTGTAGGGGCTGGAAGAGGTAACAGAGATAGGGAGAGATGTAGGGGCTATAGGAGGATACTGAGATAGGGATGGGTGTAGGGGCTGGAAGAGGTAACAGAGATAGGGAGGGATGTAGGGGCTATAGGAGGATACTGAGATAGGGATGGGTGTAGGGTGCTGGAAGAGTTTACAGAGATAGTGAAGGGTGTAGGTGACTGGAGGTGGTTACAGAGATAGAGAGGGGTGTAGGGGCAGGAGGAGTTTACAGTAGGGGCTGGACGAGAATATTGAGATAGGGAGGGTTGCAGTGGCTGGAAAAGGTTACAGAGATAGGGAGAGGTGTAAGGGCTGAGGATGTTGCAGTGATAGGGAGGGGTGTATGTGGCTGCAGGTGGTTACAGAGATAGGGAGCGGTGTAGGGGCTGGAGGTGGTTACAGAGATAGGGAAGGGTTGAGGGGCTGGATGTGTTTACAGAGAAAGTGTGGGGTGTAGATGGCTGGAGGTGTTTACAAAAATAAGGAGGGGTGTAGGGGCTGAGGTGGTTACGGAGAAAGGGAGGGGTGTAGGGGCTAGATGAGGTTACAGAGATAGGGAGGGGTCTAGGGGCTGGAGGTGGTTACAGAAATGGTGGGTGTAGTAGGGGCTGGAGGAAGTTACAGACATAGGGAAGGATGTAGGGGCTGCAGGAGGTAACAGAGATAAAGAGGGGTGAACGGGCTTGAGGAGGTTACAGAAATAGGGAGGGTTGTAGTGAGTGGAGGAGGTTACGGAGATAGGGATGGGTGTATTGGCTGGAGGATGTTCCAGAGATAGGGAGTGTTGTCATGGCTGGAGGATGCTACAGAGATAGGGAGGGGTGTAGGTGCTGGAGGAAGGTACACAGATAGGGAGGGGTGTAGGAGCTGGAGGAGGTTACTGAGATAGTGATGGGTGTCGGGTGCTGGAGGAGTTTACAGAGATAGGGAGGTTGGTAAGGGCTGGAGGAGGTTACAGAGAAAGGGAGGGTTGTAGGGAGTGGAGGAGTTTACAGAGATAGGGAGTGTTGTAGGTGCTGGAGGAGGTTATGGAGATACGGAGGTTTGTAGGGGCTGGAGGATGTTACAGCGATAGGGGGGGGGTGTAGGAGCTGGAGGAGGTTACAGAGATAGAAAGGGCTGTAGGAGCCGGAGGAGATTACAAAGACAGGGAGGGGTGTAGGGGCTGGATGAGGTTACAGAGATAGGGAGGGGTGTAGGGGCTGGAGGAGGTTACATAGATAGGGAGCGGTGAGAGGCTAGAGGAGGTTACAGAGCTGGGGAGGGAGCTACAGAGATTGTGGGGTGTTAGGCTGGAGGAGTTTACAGAGATAGGGAGGTGTGTAGGGGTTGGAGGAGGATACAAGGATAAGGAGGAGTGTAGGCACTGGAGGTGGTTACAGAGATAGAGGGAAGTTTAGTGGCTGGAGGAAGTTACAGAGATAGGGAGGGGTGTAGGGGTTGGAGCAGGTTACAGTGATAGGGAGAGACGTATGGGCTGGAGGAGGTTACAGAGATAGGGTGGGCTGTCGGGGCTGGAAGAGGTTACAGAGTTAGTGAGGGGTGTAGCGGCTTTAGGAGGTTGCAGAGATACGAAGGGGTGTAGGGGTTGGAGGAGTTTACAGAGATAGGGAGGGGTCAAGGGAATGGTGGCGGTTACAGAGATAGGGAGGGGTGTAGGGTGCAGCACACCCTCAAATGCGGACTCTCTACTAGTGCAGCACACCCCCAATTATTGACCCTCCAATAGTGCAGCATACCGTCAATTACTGACACTGCAATAGTGTAGCACCCCCTCAAATTCTGAAACTCCAGTAGTGCAGCATACCCTCAATTACTGACCCTCCAATAGTTCAGCACACCCTCAATTACTGAGCCTCCAATAGTGCAGCACACCCTCAATTACTGACACTCCAATAGTGCAGCACCCCCTCAATTACTGACACTCCAATCATGCAGCACACCCTCAATTACTGCCACTGCAATAGTGTAGTACCCCCTCAATTACAGACACTCAAATTGTGCAGAATAATGTAAATTACTGACACTCCAATAGTACAGTACACCCTCAATAAGTGACTGTCAATAGTGCAGCACACCCCCAATTATTGACCCTCCAATAATGCAGCATGCCGTCAATTACTGACACTGCAATAGGGTAGCACCCCTCAATTACTGACACTCAATAGTGCAGCACACCCTCAATTACTGACACTCCAATCATGCCACACACCCTCAATTACTGACACTCGAATAGTGCAGCACACCCTCAATTACTGACCCTCCAATAGTGCAGCACACCCTCAATTACTGGCACCATGTAGTGCAGAACACCCTGAATTACTGTCCTTTCAATAGTCCAGCACACCCTCAATGACCCTCCAATAGTGCAGCACACCCTCAATCAATGCCACAACTATAGTGCAGCAAAACCTGAATTACTGACCCTGCAATAGTGCAGCACACCCTCAATTACTTACACACCAATAGTGGAGCACAGTCTCGATTACTGACATTCAATAATGCCGCACACTCTCAATTACTGACACTCCAGTAGTGCAGCACACCCTCAATTACTGACACTCCAACAGTGCAGCACAGTCTCGATTACTAACAATCCAATACTGCACCAGCCTCAAGTACTGACACTCCAACAGTGCAGCACAGCCACAATTACTGAACTCCAATAGTGAAGCACACCCTCAATTACTGACCCTCCAATACTACAGCACACCCTCAATTACTGACCCTCCAGTAGTGCAGCACACCCTCAGTTGCTGACAATCCAACAGTGCAGCACACCCTCAATTACTGACACTCCAACAGTGCAGCACAGTCTCGATTACTAACAATCCAATAGTGCACCAGCCTCAATTACTGACACTCCAACAGTGCAGCACAGCCACAATTACTGACACACCAATAGTGCAGCACACCCTCAATTACTGACATTCAATAATGCCGCACAACTTCAATTACTGACAAACCAATAGTGAAGCACACTCTCAATTACTGACCCTCCAATAGTTCAGCACACCCTCAATTACTGAGCCTCCAATAGTGCAGCACACCCTCAATTACTGACACTCCAATAGTGCAGCATCCTCAATTACTGATCATCCAAATGTGCACCACACCCTCAATTACTGACACTCCAATAGAGCAGCATCCTCAATTACTGATCATCCAAATGTGCACCACACCCTCAATTACTGACACTCCAATAGAGCAGCACACCCTCAATTACTGACATGCAAGTAGTGCAGCACTCCCTCAATTAATGACACTCCAACAGTGCAGCACAGCATCAATTACTGACACTTCAATACTGAAGGTAACCCTCAATTACTGAAATCCAATAGTGCAGCAAACCTTCAATTACTGACCGTCCAATCGTGCAGCACACCCTGAATTACTGACCCTCCAATAGTGCAGCACACCCTGAATTACTGACACTCCACTAGTGCAGCACACCCTCAATTACTGACCCTCCAATAGTGCAGCACACCCTCAATTACTGACCCTCCAATAGTGCAGCACACCCTCAATTACTGACCCCCCAATAGTGCAGCACAGTCTCGATTACTGACATTCAATAATGCCGCACACCCTCAATTCCTGACACTCCAAAAGTGCAGCACACCCTCAATTACTGACACTCAATAGTGCAGCACACCCTCAATTAGTGATACTCCAATCATGCCACACACCCTCAATTACTGACACTTGAACAGTGCAGCACCCCCTCAATTACTGACCCTCCAATAGTGCAGCACACCCTCAATTACTGGCACCATGTAGTGCAGAACACCCTGAATTACTGTCCTTTCAATAGTCCAGCACACCCTAAATGACCCTGCAATAGTGCAGCACACCCTCAATTACTTGCACACCTGTAGTGCAGCACACCCTCAATCACTGACATTCCAAAAGTGCAGCATACCCTCAATTGATGACTCTTCAATAATGCAGCATAGTCTCATTTACTGATCCTCCATAAGTGCAGCACACCCTCAAACACTGACCCTCTAATAGTGCATCACACCTTCAATTACTGACCTTCCGACATTGCGGAACACCCTCAATTACAGACCATCCACTAGTGCAGCACTCCCTCAATTACTGACACTCCAACAGTGCAGCACAGCATCAATTACTGACACTTCAATACTGAAGGTAACCCTCAATTGCTGAACCTCCAATAGTGCAGCAAACCTTCAATTACTGACCATCCAATCGTGCAGCACAACCTGAATTACTGACCCTCCAATAGTGCAGCACACCCTGAATTACTGACACTCCACTAGTGCAGCACACCCTCAATTACTGACCCTCCAATAGTGCCGCACATCCTCAATTACTGACCCTCCAATATTTCAGCACACCCTCAATTACTGACACTCAATAGTGCAGCACACCCTCAATTACTGACACTCAATAGTGCAGCACACCCTCAATTACTGACACTCCAATCATGCCACACACCCTCAATTACTGACACTCCAATAGTGCAGCACATCCTCAATTACTGACCCTCCAATAGAGCAGCACACCCTCAATTACTGGCACCATGTAGTGCAGAACACCCTGAATTACTGTCCTTTCAATAGTCCAGCACACCCTCAATGACCCTCCAATAGTGCAGCACACCCTCAATCAATGCCACAACTATAGTGCAGCAAAACCTGAATTACTGACCCTGCAATAGTGCAGCACACCCTCAATTACTTACACACCAATAGTGGAGCACAGTCTCGATTACTGACATTCAATAATGCCGCACACCCTCAATTACTGACACTCCAGTAGTGCAGCACACCCTCAATTACTGACACTCCAACAGTGCAGCACAGTCTCGATTACTAACAATCCAATACTGCACCAGCCTCAAGTACTGACACTCCAACAGTGCAGCACAGCCACAATTACTGACCCTCCAATTCTACAGCACACCCTCAATTACTGACCCTCCAGTAGTGCAGCACACCCTCAATTACTGACCCTCCAGTAGTGCAGCACACCCTCAGTTGCTGACACTCCAACAGTGCAGCACACCCTCAATTACTGACACTCCAACAGTGCAGCACAGTCTCGATTACTAACAATCCAATAGTGCACCAGCCTCAATTACTGACACTCCAATAGTGCAGCACAGCCACAATTACTGAACTCCAATAGTGAAGCACACCCTCAATTACTGACACTCCAACAGTGCAGCACAGTCTCGATTACTAACAATCCAATAGTGCACCAGCCTCAATTACTGACACTCCAACAGTGCAGCACAGCCACAATTACTGAACTCCAATAGTGAAGCACACCCTCAATTACTGAACCTCCAGTACTACAGCACACCCTCAATTACTGACTCCCCAATACTGCAGCACACCCTCAATTACTTACACACCAACAGTGCAGCACACCCTCAATTACTGACATTCAATAATGCCGCACAACTTCAATTACTGACAAACCAATAGTGAAGCACACTCTCAATTACTGAGCCTCCAATAGTTCAGCACACCCTCAATTACTGAGCCTCCAATAGTGCAGCATCCTCAATTACTGATCATCCAAATGTGCACCACACCCTCAATTACTGACACTCCAATAGAGCAGCACACACTCAATTACTGACATGCAAGTAGTGCAGCACTCCCTCAATTACTGACACTCCAACAGTGCAGCACAGCATCAATTACTGACACTTCAATACTGAAGGTAACCCTCAATTACTGAAATCCAATAGTGCAGCAAACCTTCAATTACTGACCGTCCAATCGTGCAGCACACCCTGAATTACTGACCCTCCAATAGTGCAGCACACCCTGAATTACTGACACTCCACTAGTGCAGCACACCCTCAATTACTGACCCTCCAATAGTGCAGCACACCCTCAATTACTGACCCTCCAATAGTGCAGCACACCCTCAATTACTGACACTCCAATAGTGCAGCACAGTCTCGATTACTGACATTCAATAATGCCGCACACCCTCAATTCCTGACACTCCAAAAGTGCAGCACACCCTCAATTACTGACACTCAATAGTGCAGCACACCCTCAATTAGTGATACTCCAATCATGCCACACACCCTCAATTACTGACACTTGAACAGTGCAGCACCCCCTCAATTACTGACCCTCCAATAGTGCAGCACACCCTCAATTACTGGCACCATGTAGTGCAGAACACCGTGAATTACTGTCCTTTCAATAGTCCAGCACACCCTCAATGACCCTGCAATAGTGCAGCACACCCTCAATTACTTGCACACCTGTAGTGCAGCACACCCTCAATCACTGACATTCCAAAAGTGCAGCACACCCTCAATTGATGACTCTTCAATAATGCAGCATAGTCTCATTTACTGATCCTCCATAAGTGCAGCACACCCTCAAACACTGACCCTCTAATAGTGCATCACACCTTCAATTACTGACCTTCCGACATTGTGGAACACCCTCAATTACAGACCATCCACTAGTGCAGCACTCCCTCAATTACTGACACTCCAACAGTGCAGCACAGCATCAATTACTGACACTTCAATACTGAAGGTAACCCTCAATTGCTGAACCTCCAATAGTGCAGCAAACCTTCAATTACTGACCGTCCAATCGTGCAGCACAACCTGAATTACTGACCCTCCAATAGTGCAGCACACCCTGAATTACTGACACTCCACTAGTGCAGCACACCCTCAATTACTGACCCTCCAATAGTGCCGCACATCCTCAATTACTGACCCTCCAATAGAGCAGCACACCCTCAATTACTGATCCTCCAGTAGAGCAGCACACCCTCAATTACTGACTCTCCAATAGAGCAGCACACCCTCAATTACTGACATGCAAGTAGTGCAGCAGACACTCAGTTACTTATGCTCCAATATTGAAGCACACTGTCAATTCCTGACAATCCATTAGTGCAGCACACCCTCAATTACTGACACTCCAACAGTATAGCACGGTCTCAATTACTGACACTCCAATAGTGCAGCACACCCTCAATTACTGACACACCTATTGTGCAGCATATCCTCAATTATTTACAATCCAATACTGCAGCACACCCACAATTACCGACGACCAATCATGCAGCACACCCTCAATTACTGACATGCAAGTAGTGCAGCAGACACTCAGTTACTTATGCTCCAATATTGAAGCACACTGTCAATTCCTGACAAACCATTAGTTCAGCCGGAGGAGGTTCCAGATATAAGGAGGGTTTAGGGTCTGGAGGAGATTATAGAGATAGGAAGGTTTGTAGGAGCAGGAGGAGAATACTGAGTTGGGGAGGGTTGTTGGATCTGGAGGATGTTACAGAGATCGGGTGGGTTGCAGTAAGTGGAGGAGTTTACAGAGATAGGGAGGGTTGTAGAGAGTGGAGGAGTTTACAGAGATCAGGAGGGTTGTAGCGGCTGTAGGAGTTTACAGAGATAGGGAGGGATGTAGGATCTGGAGGAGATTACAGAGATAGGGAGTGGTGTAGTGGCTGAAGGAGGTTACAGAAACAGGGAGAGGATTAGGTGCTGGAGGAGGTTACAGAGATAGGGAGGGCTTTAGGGGCTGGAGCAGGTTACGGTGATAGGGACGGGTGTAGGGGCTGGAGGAGGTTACAGAGATCGGGAGTGGTGTAGTGGCTCGAGGAGCTAACAGAGGTAGGGAGGGGTGTAGGTCGTGGAGGAGGTTACAGTGATAGGGGGGTTTGTAGGAGCTGGACAAAGTTACAGACATAGGGAGTGTTGTAGGTGCTGGAGGAGGTTAAAGACATAGGCAGTGTTGTACTGAGCGGAGGAGGTTACAGCGATAAGGACGGGTGTAGGTGGCTGGAGGTGGTTACAGAGATATGAAGGGGTTTAGGGGCTGGAGGAGATTACAGAGATAGGGACGGGTGTAAGTGGCTGGAGGAGGTTACAGAGATAGGGAGGGGTGTACCGGCTGGGGGAGTTTACAGAGATAGGAGAGATGTTGGGTGCTGGAGGAGGTTACAGAGATAGGGAGATTTGTAAGGGCTGGAGGAGCTTACAGAGATCGGGAGTGTTGTAGTGAGTGAAGGAGGTATCTGAGATAGGGAGTCTTGTAGGGTTTGACAGAGGTTGCATAGTTAGGGATGTTTGTAGTGAGTGTAGGAGGTTATGGAGAAAGGGAGGGTTGTAGGGAGTGGAGGATGTTACAGCGATAGGGTGGGGTGTAGGGACTGGAGGAGCTTACAGTGATAGAGTGATGTGTAGGGGCTGGAGGAGGTTCCAGAGATAGGAAGGTGTGTAGGATCATGAGGAGGTTACTAGTTGGGCAGTGTTGTAGGGTCTGGAGGAGGTTACCGAGATAGGGAGGTTTGTAGGGGCTGGACGAAGTTACAGAGATAGGGAGGTTTGTAGGGGCTGGAGGAGGTTACAGATATAGGGAGGGTTGTAGTGGGTGGAGGAGGTTACAGAGATAGGAGGGATGTAGCGGCTGGAGGAGGTTGCAGAGATAGGGAGAGGTGTAGGTGGCTGGAGGTGGTTACAGAGATATGGAGGGATGTAGGGGCTGGATGAGTTTACAGAGATAGGGAGGGGTGTATGTGCTGGAGGAGGTTACAGAGATAGGGAGGGGGATGTAGTGCTGGACGATGTTACAGTGATAGGGAGGGGTGTCGGGGCTGGAGGAGGTTCCAGAGATAGGGATGGGTTTAGGGGCTGGAGGAGGTAACAGAGATACAGAGTTTTGTAGGGGCTGGAGCAGGTTACAGACATAGGGAGGGTTGTAGGTGCTGGAGGAGATTGTAGAGATAGGAAGGTTTGTAGGGGCTGCAGGAGGTTACAGGGATAGGGAAGGGTGTAGGTTCTGGAGGAGGTTACAGCGATAGGGGGGGGGGTGTAGGAGCTGGAGGAGGTTACAGAGATAGAAAGGGCTGTCGGAGCCGGAGGAGATTACAAAGACAGGGAGGGGTGTAGGGGGCTGGATGAGGTTACAGAGATAGGGAGGGGTGTAGGGGCTGGAGGAGGTTACATAGATAGGGAGCGGTGAGAGGCTGGAGGAGGTTCCAGAGATGGGGAGGGAGCTACAGAGATTGTGGGGTGTTAGGCTGGAGGAGTTTACAGAGATAGGGAGGTGTGTAGGGGTTGGAGGAGGATACAAGGATAAGGAGGAGTGTAGGCACTGGAGGTGGTTACAGAGATAGAGGGAGGTTTAGTGGCTGGAGGAAGTTACAGAGATAGGGAGGGGTGTAGGGGTTGGAGCAGGTTACAGTGATAGGGAGAGACGTATGGGCTGGAGGAGGTTACAGAGATAGGGAGGGCTGTCGGGGCTGGAAGAGGTTACAGAGTTAGTGAGGGGTGTAGCGGCTTTAGGAGGTTGCAGAGATACGAAGGGGTGTAGGGGTTGGAGGAGTTTGCAGAGATAGGGAGGGGTCAAGGGAATGGTGGCGGTTACAGAGATAGGGAGGGGTGTAGGGTGCAGCACACCCTCAAATGCGGACTCTCTACTAGTGCAGCACACCCCCAATTATTGACCCTCCAATAGTGCAGCATAACGTCAATTACTGACACTGCAATAGTGTAGCATCCCCTCAAATTCTGACACTCCAGTAGTGCAGCATACCCTCAATTACTGACACTGCAATAGTGCAGCACACCCTCAATTACTGACACTCCAATCATGCAGCACACCCTCAATTACTGACACTCCAATAGTGCAGCACCCCCTCAATTACTGACACTCCAATCATGCAGCACACCCTCAATTACTGCCACTGCAATAGTGTAGTACCCCCTCAATTACAGACACTCAAATTGTGCAGAATAATGTAAATTACTGACACTCCAATAGTACAGTACACCCTCAATAAGTGACTGTCAATAGTGCAGCACACCCCCAATTATTGACCCTCCAATAATGCAGCATGCCGTCAATTACTGACACTGCAATAGGGTAGCACCCCTCAATTACTGACACTCAATAGTGCAGCACACCCTCAATTACTGACACTCCAATCATGCCACACACCCTCAATTACTGACACTCGAATAGTGCAGCACACCCTCAATTACTGACCCTCCAATCGTGCAGCATACCGTCAATTACTGACACCATGTAGTGCAGAACACCCTGAATTACTGTCCTTTCAATAGTCCAGCACACCCTCAATGACCCTCCAATAGTGCAGCACACCCTCAATCAATGCCACAACTATAGTGCAGCAAAACCTGAATTACTGACCCTGCAATAGTGCAGCACACCCTCAATTACTTACACACCAATAGTGGAGCACAGTCTCGATTACTGACATTCAATAATGCCGCACACCCTCAATTACTGACACTCCAGTAGTGCAGCACACCCTCAATTACTGACACTCCAACAGTGCAGCACAGTCTCGATTACTAACAGTCCAATAGTGCACCAGCCTCAAGTACTGACACTCCAACAGTGCAGCACAGCCACAATTACTGAACTCCAATAGTGAAGCACACCCTCAATTACTGACCCTCCAATACTACAGCACACCCTCAATTACTGACCCTCCAGTAGTGCAGCACACCCTCAGTTGCTGACACTCCAACAGTGCAGCACACCCTCAATTACTGACACTCCAACAGTGCAGCACACCCTCAATTACTGACACTCCAACAGTGCAGCACACCCTCAATTACTGACACTCCAACAGTGCAGCACAGTCTCGATTAGAAACAATCCAATAGTGCACCAGCCTCAATTACTGACAATCCAACAGTGCAGCACAGCCACAATTACTGAACTCCAATAGTGAAGCACACCCTCAATTAGTTACACACCAATAGTGCAGCTCACCCTCAATTAATGACATTCAATAATGCCGCACAACTTCAATTACTGACCCTCCAATAGTTCAGCACACCCTCAATTAATGAGCCTCCAATAGTGCAGCACACCCTCAATTACTGACACTCCAATAGTGCAGCATCCTCAATTACTGATCATCCAAATGTGCACCACACCCTCAATTACTGACACTCCAATAGTGCAGCACTCCCTCAATTAATGACACTCCAACAGTGCAGCACAGCATCAATTACTGACACTTCAATACTGAAGGTAACCCTCAATTACTGAAATCCAATAGTGCAGCAAACCTTCAATTACTGACCGTCCAATCGTGCAGCACACCCTGAATTACTGACCCTCCAATAGTGCAGCACACCCTGAATTACTGACACTCCACTAGTGCAGCACACCCTCAATTACTGACCCTCCAATAGTGCAGCACACCCTCAATTACTGACCCTCCAATAGTGCAGCACACCCTCAATTACTGACCCCCCAATAGTGCAGCACAGTCTCGATTACTGACATTCAATAATGCCGCACACCCTCAATTCCTGACACTCCAAAAGTGCAGCACACCCTCAATTACTGACACTCAATAGTGCAGCACACCCTCAATTAGTGATACTCCAATCATGCCACACACCCTCAATTACTGACACTTGAACAGTGCAGCACCCCCTCAATTACTGACCCTCCAATAGTGCAGCACACCCTCAATTACTGGCACCATGTAGTGCAGAACACCGTGAATTACTGTCCTTTCAATAGTCCAGCACACCCTAAATGACCCTGCAATAGTGCAGCACACCCTCAATTACTTGCACACCTGTAGTGCAGCACACCCTCAATCACTGACATTCCAAAAGTGCAGCATACCCTCAACTGATGACTCTTCAATAATGCAGCATAGTCTCATTTACTGATCCTCCATAAGTGCAGCACACCCTCAAACACTGACCCTCTAATAGTGCATCACACCTTCAATTATTGACCTTCCGACATTGCGGAACACCCTCAATTACAGACCATCCACTAGTGCAGCACTCCCTCAATTACTGACACTCCAACAGTGCAGCACAGCATCAATTACTGACACTTCAATACTGAAGGTAACCCTCAATTGCTGAACCTCCAATAGTGCAGCAAACCTTCAATTACTGACCGTCCAATCGTGCAGCACAACCTGAATTACTGACCCTCCAATAGTGCAGCACACCCTGAATTACTGACACTCCACTAGTGCAGCACACCCTCAATTACTGACCCTCCAATAGTGCCGCACATCCTCAATTACTGACCCTCCAATATTTCAGCACACCCTCAATTACTGACACTCAATAGTGCAGCACACCCTCAATTACTGACACTCCAATCATGCCACACACCCTCAATTACTGACCCTCCAATAGTGCCGCACATCCTCAATTACTGACCCTCCAATAGAGCAGCACACCTTCAATTACTGGCACCATGTAGTGCAGAACACCCTGAATTACTGTCCTTTCAATAGTCCAGCACACCCTCAATGACCCTCCAATCGTGCAGCACACCCTCAATCAATGCCACAACTATAGTGCAGCAAAACCTGAATTACTGACCCTGCAATAGTGCAGCACACCCTCAATTACTTACACACCAATAGTGGAGCACAGTCTCGATTACTGACATTCAATAATGCCGCACACCCTCAATTACTGACACTCCAGTAGTGCAGCACACCCTCAATTACTGACACTCCAACAGTGCAGCACAGTCTCGATTACTAACAATCCAATACTGCACCAGCCTCAAGTACTGACACTCCAACAGTGCAGCACAGCCACAATTACTGAACTCCAATAGTGAAGCACACACTCAATTACTGACCCTCCAATACTACAGCACACCCTCAATTACTGACCCTCCAGTAGTGCAGCACATCCTCAATTACTGACCCTCCAGTAGTGCAGCACACCCTCAGTTGCTGACACTCCAACAGTGCAGCACACCCTCAATTACTGACACTCCAACAGTGCAGCACAGTCTCGATTACTAACAATCCAATAGTGCACCAGCCTCAATTACTGACACTCCAACAGTGCAGGACAGCCACAATTACTGAACTCCAATAGTGAAGCACACCCTCAATTACTGACCCTCCAATACTACAGCACACCCTCAATTACTGACTCCCCAATACTGCAGCACACCCTCAATTACTTACACACCAATAATGCAGCACACCCTCAATTACTGACCCTCCAATAGTTCAGCACACTCTCAATTACTGACCCTCCAATAGTTCAGCACACCCTCAATTACTGAGCCTCCAATAGTGCAGCACACCCTCAATTACTGACACTCCAATAGTGCAGCATCCTCAATTACTGATCATCCAAATGTGCACCACACCCTCAATTACTGACACTCCAATAGAGCAGCACACACTCAATTACTGACATGCAAGTAGTGCAGCACTCCCTCAATTAATGACACTCCAACAGTGCAGCACAGCATCAATTACTGACACTTCAATACTGAAGGTAACCCTCAATTACTGAAATCCAATAGTGCAGCAAACCTTCAATTACTGACCGTCCAATCGTGCAGCACACCCTGAATTACTGACCCTCCAATAGTGCAGCACACCCTGAATTACTGACACTCCACTAGTGCAGCACACCCTCAATTACTGACCCTCCAATAGTGCAGCACACCCTCAATTACTGACCCTCCAATAGTGCAGCACACCCTCAATTACTGACCCCCCAATAGTGCAGCACAGTCTCGATTACTGACATTCAATAATGCCGCACACCCTCAATTCCTGACACTCCAAAAGTGCAGCACACCCTCAATTACTGACACTCAATAGTGCAGCACACCCTCAATTAGTGATACTCCAATCATGCCACACACCCTCAATTACTGACACTTGAACAGTGCAGCACCCCCTCAATTACTGACCCTCCAATAGTGCAGCACACCCTCAATTACTGGCACCATGTAGTGCAGAACACCGTGAATTACTGTCCTTTCAATAGTCCAGCACACCCTAAATGACCCTGCAATAGTGCAGCACACCCTCAATTACTTGCACACCTGTAGTGCAGCACACCCTCAATCACTGACATTCCAAAAGTGCAGCATACCCTCAATTGATGACTCTTCAATAATGCAGCATAGTCTCATTTACTGATCCTCCATAAGTGCAGCACACCCTCAAACACTGACCCTCTAATAGTGCATCACACCTTCAATTACTGACCTTCCGACATTGCGGAACACCCTCAATTACAGACCATCCACTAGTGCAGCACTCCCTCAATTACTGACACTCCAACAGTGCAGCACAGCATCAATTACTGACACTTCAATACTGAAGGTAACCCTCAATTGCTGAACCTCCAATAGTGCAGCAAACCTTCAATTACTGACCGTCCAATCGTGCAGCACAACCTGAATTACTGACCCTCCAATAGTGCAGCACACCCTGAATTACTGACACTCCACTAGTGCAGCACACCCTCAATTACTGACCCTCCAATAGTGCCGCACATCCTCAATTACTGACCCTCCAATAGAGCAGCACACCCTCAATTACTGATCCTCCAGTAGAGCAGCACACCCTCAATTACTGACTCTCCAATAGAGCAGCACACCCTCAATTACTGACATGCAAGTAGTGCAGCAGACACTCAGTTACTTATGCTCCAATATTGAAGCACACTGTCAATTCCTGACAATCCATTAGTGCAGCACACCCTCAATTACTGACACTCCAACAGTATAGCACGGTCTCAATTACTGACACTCCAATAGTGCAGCACACCCTCAATTACTGACACACCTATTGTGCAGCATATCCTCAATTATTTACAATCCAATACTGCAGCACACCCACAATTACCGACGACCAATCATGCAGCACACCCTCAATTACTGACATGCAAGTAGTGCAGCAGACACTCAGTTACTTATGCTCCAATATTGAAGCACACTGTCAATTCCTGACAAACCATTAGTTCAGCCGGAGGAGGTTCCAGATATAAGGAGGGTTTAGGGTCTGGAGGAGATTATAGAGATAGGAAGGTTTGTAGGAGCAGGAGGAGGATACTGAGTTGGGGAGGGTTGTTGGATCTGGAGGATGTTACAGAGATCGGGTGGGTTGCAGTAAGTGGAGGAGTTTACAGAGATAGGGAGGGTTGTAGAGAGTGGAGGAGTTTACAGAGATCAGGAGGGTTGTAGCGGCTGTAGGAGTTTACAGAGATAGGGAGGGATGTAGGATCTGGAGGAGATTACAGAGATAGGGAGTGGTGTAGTGGCTGAAGGAGGTTACAGAAACAGGGAGAGGATTAGGTGCTGGAGGAGGTTACAGAGATAGGGAGGGCTTTAGGGGCTGGAGCAGGTTACGGTGATAGGGACGGGTGTAGGGGCTGGAGGAGGTTACAGAGATCGGGAGTGGTGTAGTGGCTCGAGGAGCTAACAGAGGTAGGGAGGGGTGTAGGTCATGGAGGAGGTTACAGTGATAGGGGGGTTTGTAGGAGCTGACAAAGTTACAGACATAGGGAGTGTTGTAGGTGCTGGAGGAGGTTAAAGACATAGGCAGTGTTGTACTGAGTGGAGGAGGTTACAGCGATAGGGACGGGTGTAGGTGGCTGGAGGTGGTTACAGAGATATGAAGGGGTTTAGGGGCTGGAGGAGATTACAGAGATAGGGACGGGTGTAAGTGGCTGGAGGAGGTTACAGAGATAGGGAGGGGTGTACCGGCTGGGGGAGTTTACAGAGATAGGAGAGATGTTGGGTCTGGATGAGTTTACAGAGATAGGGATGGGTGTAGGTGCTGGAGGAGGTTACAGAGATAAGGAGGGTTGTAGGGGCTGTACGAGGTTACTGAGATAGTGATGGCTATAGGGTGCTGGAGGAGGTTACAGAGATAGGGAGATTTGTAAGGGCTGGAGGAGCTTACAGAGATCGGGAGTGTTGTAGTGAGTGAAGGAGGTATCCGAGATAGGGAGTCTTGTAGGGTTTGACAGAGGTTGCATAGTTAGGGATGTTTGTAGTGAGTGTAGGAGGTTATGGAGAAAGGGAGGGTTGTAGGGAGTGGAGGATGTTACAGCGATAGGGTGGGGTGTAGGGACTGGAGGAGCTTACAGTGATAGAGTGATGTGTAGGGGCTGGAGGAGGTTCCAGAGATAGGAAGGTGTGTAGGATCATGAGGAGGTTACTAGTTGGGCAGTGTTGTAAGGTCTGGAGGAGGTTACCGAGATAGGGAGGTTTGTAGGGGCTGGACGAAGTTACAGAGATAGGGAGGTTTGTAGGGGCTGGAGGAGGTTACAGATATAGGGAGGGTTGTAGTGGGTGGAGGAGGTTACAGAGATAGGAGGGATGTAGCGGCTGGAGGAGGTTGCAGAGATAGGGAGAGGTGTAGGTGGCTGGAGGTGGTTACAGAGATATGGAGGGATGTAGGGGCTGGATGAGTTTACAGAGATAGGGAGGGGTGTATGTGCTGGAGGAGGTTACAGAGATAGGGAGGGGGATGTAGTGCTGGAGGATGTTACAGTGATAGGGAGGGGTGTAGGGGCTGGAGGAGGTTCCAGAGATAGGGATGGGTTTAGGGGCTGGAGGAGGTAACAGAGATACAGAGTTTTGTAGGGGCTGGAGCAGGTTACAGACATAGGGAGGGTTGTAGGTGCTGGAGGAGATTGTAGAGATAGGAAGGTTTGTAGGGGCTGCAGGAGGTTACAGGGATAGGGAAGGGTGTAGGTTCTGGAGGAGGTTACAGAGATAGGGAGGGGTGTAGCTGCTGGAGGAGGTTAGAGGGATAGGGAGGGTTGTTGGGGCTGGACGAGATTACTGAGATAGGGAGGGTTGTAGTGAGTGGAGGAGGTTACAGAGATAGGGATGGTTTTAGTAAGTGTAGGAGTTTACAGAGAAATGGAGTGTTGTAGGGGTGGAGGACATTACAGAGATAGGGAGGGTTGTAGGGGCTGGAGGATTTTACAGAGATAAGGAGGGGGTTACAGATTTAGGGAGGTTTGTAGAGGCTGGAGGACGTTACAGAAATAGGGAGGGGTGTAGGGACTGGAGGAGGTTACAGAGATAGGGAGGGGTGTAGGGGCTGGAGGAGGTTACAGAGATAGGGAGGGGTGTAGCTGCTGGAGGAGGTTACAGGGATAGGGAGGGTTGTTGGGGCTGGACGAGATTACTGAGATAGGGAGGGTTGTAGCGAGTGGAGGAGGTTACAGAGATAGGGAGTCTTGTTTTGTGTGGCAGAGGTTACAGAAATAGGGATGGTTTTAGTAATGTAGGAGTTTACAGAGAAAGGGTGTGTTGTAGGTAGTGGAGGACATTAGAGATAGGGAGGGTTGTAGGGGCTGGAGGATTTTACAGAGATAGGGAGGGGGTTACAGAGTTAGGGAGGTGTGTAGGGTCTGGAGGACGTTACAGAAATAGTGAGGCGTGTAGGGACTGGAGGAAGTTACTGAGATAGGGAGGGGTGTAGGGGCTGGAAGAGGTTACAGAGATAGGGTGAGGTGTAGGGGCTGAGGATGTTGCACTGATACAGTGGGGTGTATGTGGCTGGAAGTGGTTACAGAGATAGGGAGTGGTGTAGGGGCTGGAGGTTGTTTCAGAAATAGTGAGCATTGTCGGGGCTGGTGGAGGTTACCGAGAAATGGAAGTTTGTTGGGGCTGGAGGATTTTACAGAGATAGGGAGGGTCATAGAGTCTGGAGGTGGTTACAGAGATAGGAAGCTTTGTAGTGTTTGGAGGAGGTTACAGAGATAGGGAGGGTTGTAGTGAGCGGAAGATGTTAGAAAGATAGGGAGGGGTTCAGGGGCTTTGGGTGATTAGAGAGATACACAGGGTTGTACTTGGCTGGATGTGGTTACAGAGATAGGGAGTGGTGTAGCGGCTGTAGGAGATTACAGAGATAGGGAGGGTTCTGAGATGTGGAGAAGTTTAGAGAGTTAGCGAGTGGTGTAGGGTCTGGATGCGGTTACTGAAACAAGAGAGTGGTAGGTGCTGGAGGAGGTTACAGAGATAGGGTGTGGTGTAGGGGCTGGAGGAGGTTACAGAGATAGCGACGTTTGTAGGGGCTGGAGGATGTTTCAGAGATAGGGAGGGTTGTAGGGGCTGGAGATGTTTACAGAGAGAGGGAGGGTTGTATGTGCTGGAGAAGATTACAGAGATCAGGAGGTTTGTAGGGTCTGGAGGAGGTTAAAGAGATAGGGAGGGTTGTAGGTGCTGGTGGAGGTTACAGAGATAGGGAGGAGTGTATCTGCTTGAGGAGGTTACACAGATAGGGAGATTTGTAGGGGCTGGATGAGGTTACAGAGATAAGGTGTGTTGTATGGGCTGGAGGAGGTTACAGAAATAGGGAGGGTTGCATTGAGTGGAGGAGTTTACAGAGATAGGGAGGAGTGTAGTGGCTGGAGGAGGTTACAGAGATAGGGAGGTTTGTAGCAGCTGGGGTAGGTTACAGAGCTCAGGAGGGTTGTAGTGAGTGGAGGCGGTTACAGAGATCGGGACGGTTGTTGAGAATGGAGTAGGTTACAGATATAGGGAGGGTTGTAGTGAGTGGGGGAGGTTACAGAGATAGGGAGGGGTGTAGGTGGCTGGAGGTGGTTACAGAGAAATGGAGAGGTGTAGGGGCTGGAGGAGGTTACAGACATAGGGAGGGGTGTAGGGGCTGGATAAGTTTACAGAGATAGGGAGGTGTGTAGGGGCTGGAGGAGTTTACAGTGATAGGGTGGGGTGTAGGGGCTGGAGGAGGTTACAGGGATAGGGAGCGGTGTAGGTTCTGGAGGAGATTAAAGAGATAGGAAGGTGTGTAGGAGCAGGAAGAGGTTACTGAGTTGGGGAAGGTTGTAGGTGCTGAAGGTGGTCACAGAGATTGGGAGGGTTGTAGGGGCTGGATGAGGTTTATGAGATAGGGAGGGGTGTAGCGGTTGGAGGTGATTACAGAGATAGACAGAGTTGTAGGCGGCTGGAGATGGTTACAGAGATAGGGAGGGGTATACGGGCTGTAGGAGATTACAGAGATAGGGAGGTGTGTAGGGGCTGGAGGAGGTTACAGAGATAGAGAGGGGTGTAGGTCGCTAGATGTGTTTACAGAGATATGGAGGGGTGTAGGGGCTGGAGGAGTTTACAGAGATAGGGAGGGATGTAGGGTCTGGAGGAGTTTACAGAGATAGGGAGGGGTGTAGGGGCTGGAGGAGTTTACAGAGATAGGGAGGAGTGTACGGGCTGCCGGAGGTTGCAGATATAGGGAGGTTTGTGGGGGCTGGAGGAGGTTGCATAGATAGGGAGGTTGTAGCTGCTGGAGGAGGTTACATAGATAGGGAGGTGTGTAGGGGCTGGAGGAGGTTACAGAGATAGGGCAGATTGTAGGCCTGGAGGAAGTTACATTGATAGGGAGGGGGTATGGGCTGGAGGAGTTTACAGCGTTAGGGAGTGGTGTAATGTCTTGAGGACTTTACAGAAACCTGATAGGGGTAGGTGCTGGAGGAGGTTTCAGAGATAGGGAGGTATGTAGAGGCTTGATGAGGTTACAGAGATAGTATGAGGGGTATGGGCTGGAGGGATTTACTGAGATAGGGAGTGGTGTTGCGGCTGGAGGAGTTAACAGAGAAAGCGAGGCTGTAGGGTCTGGTGGATGTTAAAGAGATAGGGAGGGTTGTCGGGGCTGGAGTAGGATACAGACATAGGGAGGCTTGTAGTGGCTGGAGAAGATTACAGAGATGGGAAGGTTTGTAGGGTCTGAAGGATGTTACAGAGACAGAGAGGGTTGCAGGGGCTGGAGAAGTTTACAGAGATAGGAAGTGTTGTAGGGGCTCGGAGGATGTTACAGAGATAAGGAGGGGTGTAGCTGCTTCAGGAGGTTACAGAGATAGAGAGGGGTGTATGTGCTGGAGGAGGTTACAGAGATAGGGAGATTTGAAGGAGCTTCACGAGGTTACAGAGATAGGGAGGATTGTAGGGGCTGGAGGAGATTACCGAGATAGGTAGGTTTGTAGGTGCTGGGGTAGGTTACAGAGCTCAGGAGGGTTGTAGTGAGTGGAGGCGATTACAGAGATAGGGACGGTTGTAGTGAGTGGAGGTGGTTACAGAGATAGGGAGGGTTGTAGTGAGTGGAGGAGGTTACAGAGATCAGGAAGGTTTTAGTGAATGGAGTAGGTTTCAGAAATAGGGAGGGTTGTAGAGAGTGGAGGAGTTAACGGAGATATGGAAGGGTTGTAGATTCTGGAGCCTATTACAGAGATAGGGTGTTGTGTAGGTGGCTAGAGGTGGTTACAGAGAAAGGGAGGGACGTAGGGGCTTGAGGAGTTTACAGAGATATGGAGGGATGTAGGTGCTGGATAAGTTTATAGAGGTAGGGAGATTAGTAGGGGGTGGACAAGGTTACAGAGATATGGAGGCATGTAGGGGATGGAGGTGGTTATAGCGATAGGGAGGATTGTAGGGACTGGAGGAGGTTACAGAAATTTGGAGTGTTGTAGTGAGTGGAGGAGGTTACAGCGATAGGGAGGGATGTAGGGGCTGGAGGCGGTTACAGAGATAGGGAATGGTGTAGGGTCTGGAGTGGTTACAGAGATAGTGAGTGTTGTAGTGGCTGGAGGAGCTTACAGAGATAGGGATGGGTATAGTTGCTGGCGGAGGTTACACAGATAGGGAGGGGTGTAGCTGCTGGAGGAGGTTTCAGAGATAGGGATGGATGTATGAGCTGGAGGAGATTACAGAGATAGGGAGAGGGGTAGTTGGCTGGAGGTGTTTCAGGAGATATGGAGGGGTGTACGTGCTGGAGGAGATTACAGAGATAGAGTGGGGTGTAGGTGGCTGGAGGTGATTACAGAGATTGGGAGGGGTGTAGGGGCTGGAGGAGTTTACAGAGATAGGGAGAGATGTAGGGGCTGGATGACATTATCAAGATAGGGAGTGTTGTAGGTGCTGGAGGAGGTTACAGAGATAGGGAGGGCATAGGGGTTGGAGGACGTTATAGAGAAAGGGAGGGGTGTAGGGTCTGGAGGAGGTTACTGATATATGGAGGTGTGTAGGGGCTGGAGGAGTTTGCAAAGATTGGGAGGTTTGTAGGGGCTGGAGGAGTTTACAGAAATAAGGAGGGTTGTAGTGAGTAGATGAGGGTACAGAATTCGGGAGGTATTTAGGAGCTGGAGGAGGTTAAAGAGATCGGAAGGAGAGTAGGATCTGGAGGTGGTTACAGAGATAGTGAGGGTTGTAGTGGCTGGAGGAGCTACAGAGATAGGGAGGTTTGTCGGGGCTGGAGGAGGTTACAGCAATAGGGAGGGTTGTAGTTAGTGGAGAATTTTACAGAGATAGGGAAGATTGTAGGGAGTGAAGGCGTTTACAGAGATAGATAGGGGTGTAGGGGCTGTGGGTGATTACAGAGATACACAGGGCTGTCGGTGGTTTGAGGTTGTTACAGAGATATGGAGGGGTATAGGTGCTGTAGGAAATTACAGAGATAGGGAGGGGTGGAGGTGGCTGGAGGTGGTTACAGAAATAGGGTGGGGTGTAGGGGCTGTAGGAGTTTACAGAGATAGGGACGGGTGTATGGGCTGGAGGAGTTAACAGAGATATTGACGTTTGTAGGGTCTGGAGGAGGTTACAGCGATAGTGAGGGTTGTAGTGAGTGGAGTTGGTTACAGACATAGGGAGGTTTTTAGGGCCTGGAGGAGGTTACAGACAATGGGAACGTGTAGGTACTGGTGAAGGTTACAGAGATAGAGAGGTTTGTAGCTGCTGGAGCAGGTTACACAGATAGGGAGGGGTGTACCTGCAGGAGGAGGTTTCAGAGATAGGGAGGTTTGTAGGGCTGGAGGTGGTTTCAGAGATAAGGAGATTTGTAGGGTCTGGACGAAGTAACAGAGATAGGGAGGGGTGCAGGGGCTGGAGGAGGTTACAAAGATAGGGAAGGTTGTAGGGGCTGGAGGAGGTTGTTACAGAGATATGGAGGGGTATAGGTGCTGTAGAAATAGGGAGGGTTATGTGATTGCTGGAGGTTACAGAGATTGGGAGGGGTGTAGCGGCTGGAGGGGTTTACAGAGATAGGGAGTGGTGTAGGGTCTGGAGGTGGTTACAGAGATAGTGAGGGTTGTAGCGGCTGGAGGAGCTTACAGAGATAGGGAGGTTTGTCGGACCTGGAGGAGGTTACCGATATCAGGAGGATTGTAGTGAGTGGAGGAGTTTACAGAGATAGGGAGTGTTGTAGGGAGTGGAGGAGGTTACAGAGATCGGGAGGGTTGTTGTGAGAGGAGGAGTTTACTGAGATAGGGACGGTTGTATGGAGTGGAGGAGTTTACAGAGATATTGAGGTGTGTAGGTGGCTGGAGGTGGTTACAGCGATAGGGAGGGGTGTAGGGGCAGGAGGAGTTTACAGAGATAGGGAGGGGTGTAGGTGGCTGGAGGATTTTACAGAGATATGGAGGGATGTAGGGGCTGGAGGAGTTTACAGAGATCGGAGGGTTGTAGGGGCTGGAGGAGGTTTCAGAGATAGGGAGTGGTGTAGGGTCTGCAGGGGTTCCATAGATAGTGAGGGTTGTAGTGGCTGGAGGAGCTTAAAGATATAATGAGGTTTGTCGGGGCTGGAGGAGGTTACAGAGATAGGGAGGGTTGTAGTGAATGGAGTAGTTTACAGAAAAAGGGAGGGTTGTAGAGACTGGACGTGTTTACAGAGATAGGGAGCGGTATATGGGCTGGAGGAGATTACAGTGTTAGGGAGGGGTGTAGGTGCCTGGAGGTTTATATGGAGATATGGAGGGCTGTAGGTGCTGGAGATTACAGAGATAGGGTGGGGTGTAGGGGCAGGAGGAGTTCAGAGTTATGGAGGGCTGTAGGTGGCTGGAGGACTTTACAGAGATATGGAGGGATGTAGGGGCTGGAGGATGTTACAGAGATAGAAGGGGTGTAGGGTATGGAGGTGGTTACAGAGATTGTGAGGGTTGTACTAACTGGAGGAGCTTACAGATATAGGCAGTATTGTAGTGAGGGGAGGAGGTTATTGAGATATGGAAGGGTGTAGGTGCTGTAGGAGGTTACAGATATAGGGAGGTTTCTCGGGGCTGGAGGAGGTTACAGAGATAGGGAGGGTTGCAGTGAGTGGAGGATTTTACAGAGATAGGATGGGTTGTAGGGATGGAGGCATTTACAGAGATAGGGAAGGGTGTAGGGGCTGTAGGTGATTACTAAGATAGGGAGGGGTGTAGGGTCTGGAGGATTTTACAGAGATAGAGAGTGGTGTAGGGGCTGGAGGCAGTTACAGAAACAGGAGAGGGGTAGGTGCTGGAGGAGGTTACAGGGATAGGGTGTGCTGTAGTGGCTGGAGGAGTTAACAGAGATAGGGAGGGTTGTAGGGGCTGGAGAAGGTTACAGAGATAGGGAGATTTGTAGGGGCTGGACGAGGTTACAGAGACATGAAGGGGTGTAGGTGCTGTAGAAGATTACAGAGATAGGGTGGGGTGTAGGTGCATGGAGGTGGTTACAGAGGTAGGGAGTGGTGTAGGGGCTGGAGGAGTTTACAGAGATAGGGAGGGGTGTAGGTGCTGGAGGAGGTTACAGAGATAGGGAAGGTGTAAGGGCTGGACGAGGTTACAGAGATAGGGAGTGGTGAGAGGCTGGAGGAGGTTACAGAGGTGGGGAGGGAGTTGCAGAGATTGTGGGGTGATAGGCTGCATGAGGTTACAGAGATAGGGAGGTGTGTAGGGGTTGGAGGTGGTTACAGAGATACAGAGTTGTGAAGGTGTTGGAGGAGGTTACAAAGGTAGGGAGGGGTGTAGGGACTGGAGGAGGTTACACAGACAGGGATGGAGGCATTTACAGAGATAGGGTGGGGTGTAGGTGCATGGAGGTGGTTACAGAGATAGGGAGGGGCGTAGAGGTTGGAGGTGGTTACAGAGATAGGGAGGGGTGTAGGTGCTGGAGGAGGTTACCGAGATAGGGTGGGGTGTAGGTGCATGGAGGTGGTTACAGAGATAGGGAGGGGCGTAGAGGTTGGAGGTGGTTACAGAGATAGGGAGGGGTGTAGGTGCTGGAGGAGGTTACAGAGATAGGGAGGGGTGTAGGGGCTGGATGTGGTTACAGAGATAGGGAGGAATTAGGGGCTGGAGGGGGTTACAGAGATAGAAAGGGGTGTAGGGGCTGGACGAGGTTACAGAGATTAGGAGGTTTGTAGCGGCTGGAAGAGGTTACAGGGCTAGGGAGGGGTTTAGGTGCTGGAGGAGGTTACAGATATAGGGAGGGGTTTAGCTGCTGGAGGAGGTTACATAGATAGCGAGGAGAGTAGGGGCTGGAGGAGGTTACAGAGATAGGGAGATTTGTAGGGGCTGGAGGAGGTTACAGAGATAGGGAGGCATGTAGGGACTGGAGGTGGTTACTGAAGTAGGGAGGCTTGTAGTGAGTGGAGGAGGTTGCAGCGATAGGGAGGGGTATATGGGCTGGAGGAGGTTACAGAGATAGGGAGGCATGTAGGGACTGGAGGAGGTTACAGAGATAGGGAGTCATGTAAGGGCTGGAGGTTGTTACTGAAGTAGGGAGGGTGGTAGTGAGTGGAGGAGGTTGCAGCGATAGGGAGGTGTTTATGGGCTGGAGGAGGTTACAGAGATAGGGAGGGGTGTATGGGCTGGAGGAGGTTACAGAGATAGGGAGGCATGTAGGGGCTGGAGGTTGTTACTGAAGTAGGGAGGGTGGTAGTGAGTGGAGGAGGTTGCAGCGATAGGGAGGTGTTTATGGGCTGGAGGAGGTTGCAGAGATAGGGAGGCATGTAGGGACTGGAGGAGGTTACTGAAGTAGGGAGGGTTGTAGTGAGTGGAGGAGGTTACAGAGATTGGGAGGGGTGTAGGGGCTGGAGGAGGTTACAGAGATTGGGAGGGTTGTAGTGAATGGAGTAGGTTACAGAAATAGGGAGGGTTGTAGAGAATGGAGGAGCTTACAGAGATAGGGAGGTTTGTAGGGGCTGGAAGAGGTTACAGAGATAGGGACTGTTGTAGTGAGTGGAGTTGGTTACAGAGAGATAGGGAAATTTGTAGGGCCTGGAGGAGTTACAGGCAATGGGAGTGTTGTAGGTGCTGGAGGAGGTTATAGAGATAGAGAGGTTTGTAGTTGCTGGAGGAGGTTACACAAATAGGGATGGGTGTAGGGGCTGGAGGAGGTTTCAGAGATAGGAATTGGTGTAGGGGCTGGAGAGATTACAGAGATTGGGAGGTTTGTAGGACTGGAGATAATTACAGAGATAAGGAGTGTTGTAGTGAGTGCTGGAGTTTACAGAGATCGGGATGGGTGTAGGTGCTGGAGTAGGTTACAGAAATAGGGAGTGGTGTAGGTACTGGAGGTGGTTACAGAGGTAGTTAGGGTTCTGGTGGCTGGAGGATCTTACAGAGATAGGGGCTAGAGGAGGTTACATATATCTGGAGGGTTGTAGTGAGTAGGAGAGTTTACAGAGATAGGGAGTGTTGTAGGGAGTGGAGGAGTTTACAGAGATCGGGAAAGTTGTAGGGATTGGAGGAGTTTACAGAGATAGGGAGGGTTGTAGGAAGTGGAGGAGGTTACAGATTCCGGGAGGGTTGTTGTGAGAGGAAGTGTTTACAGAGATAGGGACGGTTGTATGGAGTGGAGGAGCTTACATAGATCGGGAGGGGTGTAGGGGCTGGAGGAGGTTACAGAGATCGTGAGGGGTGTAGGGTCTGGAGGTGTTTAATGTGTTAGTGAGAGTTGTAGTGGCTGGAGGAGGTTACAGGGATAGGGAGTGTTGTAGGGGCTGGGATAGGTTACAGAGAGCAGGAGGGTTGTAGTGAGTGGAGGCGGTTACAGAGATAGGGAGGGGTGTAGGTGGCTGGAAGTTTTACAGAGATATGGAGGGATGTAGGGGCTGGAGGAGGTTACAGAGATAGGGACTGTTGTAGTGAGTGGAGTTGGTTTCAGAGAGATAGGGAGGATTGTAGGGCTTGGAGGAGTTACAGACAATGGGACCGTTGTAGGTGCTGGAGGAGGTTACAGAGATGGGGAGGGATGTAGCTGCTGGTGGAGGTTACAGAGATAGGGAGGGGTGTAGAGACTGGAGGAGGTTACAGAGTTAGGGAGATTTGTAGGGGCTGGATGGTTGCAGACATAGGGAGGATTGTAGGGGCTGTGATAGGTTACAGAGCTCAGGAGGGTTGTAGTGAGTGGAGGCGGGTACAGAGATAGGGAGGGGTGTAGTGAGTGGAGGCGGTTACAGAAATAGGGAGGGTTGTAGAGAGTGGAGGAGTTTACAGAGATAGAGAGCGGTGTATGGTCTGGAGGAGTTTACAGATATAGGGAGGGGTGTAGGGGCTGGAGGAGGTTACAGAGATAGGGATTTTTGTAGTGGCTGATGGAGGTTACAGACATAGGGAGCATTGTAGGTGCTGGAGGAGGTTGCAGATATTGAAAGGTTTGTAGCGGCTGGAGGAGGTTGCAGAGATTGGGAGGTTTGTAGTGGCTGGAGGATGTTGCAGGGATAGGGAGGGGTTTAGGTGCTGGAGGAGGTTACAGAGATAGGGAGGGGTGTAGCTGCTGGAGGAGGTTACATAGATAGCAAGGAGTGTAGGGGCTGGAGGAGGTTACAGAGATAGGGAGGTTTGTACGGCTGGAGGAGGTTACAGAGATAGGGAGATTTGTAATGGCTGGACCAGGTTACAGAAATAGGGAGGCATGTAGGGGCTGAAGGTGGTTACAGAGATTGGGAGGATTGTAGGGACTGGAGGAGGTTACAGAAATAGGGAGGGTTTTAGAGAGTGGAGGAGTTTAGAGTGATAGGGAGCGGTGTATGGGCTGGAGGAGATTACAGAGATAGGGAGGTGTGCAGTGGCTGGAGTTGTTTACGGAGATATGAAGGGGTGTAGATGCTCTAGGAGATTAGAAGATATGGTGGGGTGTATGTGGCTGGAAGTGGTTACAGAGATAGGGAGGGGTGTAGGGGCTGGAGGAGTTTACAGAGATAGGGAGGGGTGTAAGTGCTGGAGGAGGTTACAGAGATACAGAGGGTGTAGGGGCTGGGGGAGGTTATAGAGAAAGTGAGGGGTGTAGGGTCTGGAGGAGTTAACAGATATAGGGAGGGGTGTAGGGGTTGGAGGAGGTTATAAAGGTAGGTATGGGTGTAGGGGCTGGTAGGGGTTACAGAGATAGGGAGGTTTGTAGTAGCTGAAGGAGGTTCCAGACATTGGTAGCATTGTAGGTGTTGGAGAAGGTTGCAGAGATTAGGAGGTTTGTAGAGGCTGGAGGAAGTTACAGGGATAGGGAGTGGTTTAGGTGCTGGAGGAGGTTACAGAGATAGGGAGGCATGTAGAGGCTGGAGGAGGTTACAGAGATAGGGAGGGTTGTAGTGAGTGGAGGAGGTTACAGCGATAGGGAGGTTTGTAGGGGCTGGAGAATGTCACAGAGATAGGGAGTATTGTAGGGGCTGGAGGAGGTTACAGAGATAGGGACTGTTGTAGTGAGTGGAGTTGGTTACAGAGAGATAGGGAGATTTGTAGGGCCTGGAGGAGTTACAGACAATGGCAGGGTTGTAGGTGCTGGAGGAGGTTACAGAGATAGAGAGGTTTGTAGTTGCTGGAGGAGTTTACACAAATAGGGATGTGTGTAGGGACTGAGAGAGGTTTCAGAGATAGGGATTGGTGTAGGGGCTGGAGGAGGTTACAGAGATAGGGACGTTTGTAGGGCTGGAGATAGTTACAGACATAAGGAGTGTGGTAGTGAGTGCTGGAGTTTACAGAGATCGGGATGGGTGTAGGTGCTGGAGTAGTTTACAGAGATAGGGAGTGGAGGAGTTTACAGAGATCGGGAAGGTTGTAGGGAGTGAAGGAGTTTACAGAGACCGGGAGGGTTGTTGTGAGAGGAAGAGTTTACAGAGATAGGGACGGTTGTATGGAGTGGAGGAGCTTATAGAGATCGGGAGGGGTGTAGGGGCTGGAGGAGGTTACAGAGATCGTGAGGGGTGTAGGATCTGGAGGTGTTTACTGTGTTAGTGAGAGTTGTAGTGGCTGGTGGAGGTTACAGGGTAGGGAGGGTTGTAGGGGCTGGGTTAGGTTACAGAGAGCAGGAGGGTTGTAGTGAGTGGAGGCGGTTACAGAGATAGGGAGGGTTGTCGAGAGTGGAGGAGTTTACAGAGATAGGGAGGGGTGTAGGTGGCTGGAAGTTTTACAGAGATATGGAGGCATGTAGGGGCTGAAGGTGGTTACAGAGATTGGGAGGATTGTAGGGACTGGAGGAGGTTACAGAAATAGGGAGGGTTTTAGAGAGTGGAGGAGTTTAGAGTGATAGGGAGTGGTGTATGGGCTGGAGGAGATTACAGAGATAGGGAGGTGTGCAGTGGCTGGAGTTGTTTACGGAGATATGAAGGGGTGTAGATGCTCGAGGAGATTAGAAGATATGGTGAGGTGTAGGTGGCTGGAAGTGGTTACAGAGATAGGGAGGGGTGTAGGGGCTGGAGGAGTTTACAGAGATAGGGAGGGGTGTAAGTGCTGGAGGAGGTTACAGAGATACAGAGGGTGTAGGAGCTGGAGGAGGTTATGGAGAAAGTGAGGGGTGTAGGGTCTGGAGGAGTTAACAGATATAGGGAGGGGTGTAGGGGTTGGAGGAGGTTATAAAGGTAGGTATGGGTGTAGGGGCTGGTGGGGGTTACAGAGATAGGGAGGTTTGTAGTAGCTGAAGGAGGTTCCAGACATTGGTAGCATTGTAGGTGTTGGAGGAGGTTGCAGAGATTAGGAGGTTTGTAGAGGCTGGAGGAAGTTACAGGGATAGGGAGTGGTTTAGGTGCTGGAGGAGGTTACAGAGATAGGGAGGCATGTAGGGGCTGGAGGTGGTTACAGAGTTAGGGAGGGTTGTAGGGACTGGAGGAGTTTACTGAAGTAGGGAGGGTTGTAGTGAGTGGAGGAGGTTACAGCGATAGGGAGGTTTGTAGGGGCTGGAGAATGTCACAGAGATAGGGAGTATTGTAGGGGATGGAGGAGGTTACAGAGAAAGGGACTGTTGTAGTGAGTGGAGTTGGCTACAGAGAGATAGTGAGATTTGTAGGGCCTGGAGGAGTTACAGACAATGGCAGAGTTGTAGGTGCTGGAGGAGGTTACAGAGATAGAGAGGTTTGTAGTTGCTGGAGGAGTTTACACAAATAGGGATGTGTGTAGGGACTGAGAGAGGTTTCAGAGATTGGGATTGGTGTAGGGGCTGGAGGAGGTTACAGAGATAGGGAGGTTTGTAGGGCTGGAGATAGTTACAGACATAAGGAGTGTGGTAGTGAGTGCTGGAGTTTACAGAGATCGGGATGGGTGTAGGTGCTGGAGTAGTTTACAGAGATAGGGAGTGGAGGAGTTTACAGAGATCGGGAAGGTTGTAGGGAGTGGAGGAGTTTACAGAGACCGGGAGGGTTGTTGTGAGAGGAAGAGTTTACAGAGATAGGGACGGTTGTATGGATTGGAGGAGCTTATAGAGAACGGGAGGGGTGTAGGGGCTGGAGGAGGTTACAGAGATCATGAGGGGTGTAGGGTCTGGAGGTGTTTACTGTGTTAGTGAGAGTTGTAGTGGCTGGTGGAGGTTACAGGGTAGGGAGGGTTGTAGGGGCTGGGTTAGGTTACAGAGAGCAGGAGGGTTGTAGTGAGTGGAGGCGGTTACAGAGATAGGGAGGGTTGTAGAGAGTGGAGGAGTTTACAGAGATAGGGAGGGGTGTAGGTGGCTGGAAGTTTTACAGAGATATGGAGGGATGTAGGGGCTGGAGGAGGTTACAGAGATAGGGACTGTTGTAGTGAATGGAGTTGGTTACAGAGAGATAGGGAGGATTGTAGGGCTTGGAGGAGTTACAGACAATGGGATTGTTGTAGCTGCTTGAGGAGTTTACAGAGATAGGGAGGGGTGTAGAGACTGGAGGAGGTTACAGAGATAGGGAGGGGTGTAGAGACTAGAGGAGGTTACAGAGATAGGGAGGGGTGTAGAGACTGGAGGAGGTTACAGAGATAGGGAGGGGTGTAGAGACTGGAGGAGGTTACAGAGATAGGGAGGGGTGTAGAGACTGGAGGAGGTTACAGAGATAGGGAGGGGCGTAGAGACTGGAGGAGGTTACAGAGATAGGGAGGGGTGTAGAGACTGGAGGAGGTTACAGAGAAATGGAGAGTTGTAGGGGCTCTGAGGAGGTAACAGAGATAGGGAGGGGTGTAGAGACTGGAGGAGGTTACAGAGATAGGGAGGGGTGTAGAGACTGGAGGAGGTTACAGAGATAGGGAGGGGTGTAGAGACTGGAGGAGGTTACAGAGATAGGGAGATTTGTTGGGGCTGGATGAGGTTACAGAGATAGGGAGATTTGTAGGGGCTGGAGAAGCTAACTGAGATAGGGAGGGTTGTAGGGGCTCCGAGGAGGTAACAGAGATAGGAAGGGCTGTAGCTGCTGGTTGAGGTTACAGAGATGGGGATGGGTGTAGCTGCTTGAGGACGTTACAGAGATAGGGAGGGGTGTAGAGACTGGAGGAGGTTACAGAGATAGGGAGATTTGTAGGGGCTGCATGGTTACAGACATAGGGAGGGTTGTAGGGGCTGGAGGAGGTTAGAGAAATAGGGAGGGTTGCATTGAGTGGAGGAGTTTACAGAGATAGGGAGGGGTGTAGGGGCTGGTGGAGTTTACAGAGGTAAGGAGGAGTGTAGGTGCTGGGATAGATTACAGAGCTCAGGAGGGTTGTAGTGAGTGGAGGCGGTTACAGAGATAGGGAGGGTTGTACGGAGTGGAGGAGATTACAGAGATCAGGAGGGTTGTAGATAATCGAGTAGGTTACAGAGAAAAGGAGTGTTGTAGTGAGTGCTGGAGTTTACAGAGATCGGGATGGGTGTAGGTGCTGGAGTAGGTTACAGAAATAGGGAGTGGTGTAGGTAGTGGAGGTGGTTACAAAGGTAGTTAGGGTTCTGGTGACTGGAGGATATTACAGAGATAGGGAGGTTTGTCGGGGCTAGAGGAGGTTACAGATATCGGGAGGGTTGTAGTGAGTGGGGGAGTTTACAGAGATAGGGAGTGTTGTAGGGAGTGGAGGAGTTTACAGAGATTGGGAAGTTTGTAGGGAGTGGAGGAATTTACAGAGTTATGGAGGGTTGTAGGGAGTGGAGGAGGTTACAGAGACCGGGAGGGTTGTTGTGAGAGGAAGAGTTTACAGAGATAGGGACGGTTGTATGGAGTGGAGGAGCTTATAGAGATCGGGAGGGGTGTAGAGGCTGGAGGAGGTTACAGAGATCGTGAGGGGTGTAGGGTCTGGAGGTGTTTACTGTGTTAGTGAGAGTTGTAGTGGCTGGAGGAGGTTACAGGGATAGGGAGGGTTGTAATGGCTGGGGTAGGTTACAGAGCGCAGGAGGGTTGTAGTGAGTGGAGGCGGTTATAGAGATAGGGAGGGTTGTAGAGAGTGGAGGATTTTACAGAGATAGGGAAGTGTGTAGGTGGCTGGAGGATTTTACAGAGATATGGAGGGATGTCGGGGCTGGAGGAGGTTACAGAGATAGGAGGGGTGTAGTGTCTGGAAGAGGTTACAGAGATAGGGAGATTTGTAGAGGCTGGATGAAGTTACAGAGATAGGGAGGGTTTTAGGGGCTGGAGGAGGTTACAGAGATATGGAGGTTTGCATTGAGTGGAGGATTTTACAGAGATAGGGAGGGGTGTATGTGCTGGAAGAGGTTATAGAGATAGGGAGGGGTGAGGGTGTTCGAGGAGATTATAGAGATAGGGTGGGGTGTAGTTGCCTGGAGGTGGATACGTAGATAGGGAGGGGTGTAGATGCTGGAGGCGTTTATGGATATAGGGAGCGTTGTAGTTGCTGGAGGTGATTACAGAGAGAGAGAGTGGGTTGTTGGTGGCTGGAGGTGATTACAAAGATAGGGAGGTGTTTATGGGCTGCTGGAGATTACAGAGATTGGGAGGGTTGTTGGTGGCTGGAGGTGGTTACAGAGATGGGGAGGGGTTTAGGGGCTGGAGGAGGTTACAGAAATAGCGAGGTTTGTACGTCTAGCGGAGGTTACAGAGATAGGGAGGGTTGTCGGGGCTGGAGAAGGTTACAGGGATAGTGAGTGTTGTAGGGTCTGGAGGAGGTTACAGAGATAGGGAGTGTTGTAGTGAGTGGAGTTGGTTATAGACATAGGGAGGTTTGTAGGGCCTGGAGGAGGTTACAAACAATGGGAGTCTTGTAGGTGCTGGAGGTGGTTATAGAGATAGAAAGTTTTGTAGGGGCTGGAGAAGGTTACAGAGATAGGCAGTGGTGTAGTTACTGGAGGAGGTTACACAGATAGGGAGGGATGTAGCTGCTGGAGTAGGATTCAGAGATAGTGAGGGATGTAGGGGCTGGAGCAGGTTACAGAGATATGGAGTTTTGTAGGGCTGGAGGTGATTACAGAGATAGGGAGATTTCTCGGAGCTGGACGAGGTAACAGATAGGGAGGGGTGCAAGGGCAGGAGGAGGTTACAGAAATAGGGAGGGTTGTAGTGAGTGCTGGAGGTGACAGAAATCGGGAGGGGTGTATTGGCTGGAGGAGGTTACAGAGAAAGGGAGGGGTGTAGGTTCTGGAGGTCGTTACAGATATAGTGAGGGTTGGAGTGGCTGGAGGAACTTACAGATATAGGGAGATTTATTGGGGCTGGAGGAGGTTACAGAGAACAGGAGGGTTGCAGTGAGTGGAGGAGTTTACAGAGATAGGGAGTTGAAGGGAGTGGAGGCATTTACAGAGATAGGGAGGAGTTTAGGGGCTGTGGGTGATTAGAGAGATACACAGGGTTGTAGTTGGCTGGAGGTGGTTACAGAGATAGGGAGTTGAAGGGAGTGGAGGCATTTACAGAGATAGGGAGGAGTGTAGGGGCTGTGGGTGATTAGAGAGATACACAGGGTTGTAGTTGGCTGGAGGTAGTTACAGAGATAGGGAGGGGTGTAGGGGCTGGAGGAGATTACAGAGATAGGGAGGGGTGTAGGGTCCGGAGGTGATTACTGTGTTAGTGAGAGTTGTAGTGGCTGGAGGAGGTTACAGAAATAGGGAGGTTTGTTGGTGCTGGAGTAGGTTACAGAGCTCAGGAGTGTTATAGTGAGTGGAGGTGGTTACAGAGATAGGGAGGGTTAGGGAGTGGAGGAGTTTACAGAGATCGGGAGGGTTGTAGTGAATGGAGTAGGTTACAGAAATTGGGAGGGTTGTAGAAAGTGGAGGAGTTTACAGAGATAGGGAGTGGTGTATGGGCTGGAGGAGTTTACAGAGATAGGGAGGCATGTAGGGTCTGGACGAGGTTACAGATATAGGGAGGTTTGTAGGGCTGGAGGAGGTTACAGAGATAGGGAGATTTGTAGGGGCTGGACGAGGTTACAGAGGCATGTAGGGGCTGGAGGTTGTTACAGAAATAGGGATGGTTGTAGTGAGTGGAGGAGTTTACAGCGATAGGGAGCGGTGTAGGGGCTGGAGGAGGTTACAGAGATAGGGAGTGTTGTAGTGGCTGGAGGAGCTTACAGAGATAGGGATGTTTGTAGGGGCTGGAGGAGTTTACAGAGATAGGGCGGGTTGCAGGGGCTGGAGAAGGTTACAGAGATAGAGAGTTTTGTAGGGGCTGGAGGAGTTTACAGACATAGGGAGCATTGTAGCTGCTGCAGGAGATTACTGAGAAAGGGAGGTTTGTAGGGCTGCAGGAGGTTTAAGCGAAAGGGAGGTGTGCAGGGGCTGGAGGTGGTTACAGAGATAGGGAGATTTGTAGGGGCTGGATGAGGTAACAGAGATAGGAAGGGGTGCAGGAGCTGGAGGTGGTTACAGAGATAGGGAGATTTGTAGGGGCTGGATGAGGTAACAGAGATAGGAAGGGGTGCAGGAGCTGGAGGAGGTTACAGAGATAGGGAAGGTTGTGGGGGCTGGAGCTGATTACAGAAATAGAGAGCGTTGTAGTGAGTGGAGGAGGTTACAGAGTTCGGGAGGGGTTTAGGTGCTGGAGGAGGTTACAGAGATCGGGAGGGTTGTAGGATCTAGAGGTGATTACACAGATAGTGAGGGTTGTAGTCCCTACAAACCTCCCTTTCTCAGTAATCCCCTGCAGCACCTACAATGCTCCCTATGACTGTAACCTCCTCCCTCCACCCGAGACTAAGTCCCTCAAAGCCCCCTCACCGCCCCCCCACCCGAGACTAAGTCCCTCACCCCCCACAACCGAGACTAAGTCCCTGTCGCCCCCCCTCCCCCCCCCCACCCTCCCCCCACCCGAGACTAAGTCCCTCTCCCCCACCACCCGAGACTAAGTCCCACTCCTCCCCCCCCACCCGAGACTAAGTCCCTCTCCCACCCCACTACCTGAGGCTAAGTCACTCTCCCTCTATCCGCCCCCCCACCCGAGACTAAATCCCTCTCCCCCCCATCCCCCCCCACCCGAGACTAAGTCCCTCTTCCCACCCCCCCACCCGAGACTAAATCCCTCTCCCCCCATCCCCCACCCACCCGAGACTAAGTCCCTCTCCCTCCCATCACCCCCCCACCCGAGACTAAGTCCCTCTCCCTCCCTCCCCCACCCGAGACTGATTCCCTCCTGCTCCCCCCCCCCACCCGAGACTAAGTCCCTCTCCCTCCCTCCCCCACCCGAGACTGATTCCCTCCTGCTCCCCCCCCCCCACCCGAGACTAAATCCCTCTCCCCCCCATCCCCCACCCACCCGAGACTAAGTCCCTCTCCCCCACCTCCCCCCGCACCCGAGACTAAGTCCCTAACCCCCCCGAGACTGTCCCTCTCCCCCCCCCCCCCCACAACCCGAGAATAAGTCCCTCTCCCCCACCACCCGAGACTAAGTCCCTAACCCCCCCGAGACTGTCCCTCTCCCCCCCTCCCCCCCCAACCTGAGACTAAGTCCATCTACCCCCCTCATTCCCCACCCTCCCGACACTGAGTCCCTCTCACCCCCCTCCCCCCCCACCTGAGACTAAGTCCCTCTTCCCTCCCCCCCCAACCCGAGACTAAGTCCCTCTCCCCCCCGAACCCGAGACTAAGTCCCACTCCTCCCTCCCCCACCCGAGATTAAGTCCCTCTCCCACCACAACCGAGACTAAGTCCCTGTCGCCCCCCCCCTCCCGAGACCAAGTCCCTCTCCTCCCCCACCCGAGACTAAGTCCCTCTCCTCCCTCACCCGAGGCTAAGTCCCACTCCTCCCTCCCCCACCCGAGATTAAGTCCCTCTCCCACCACAACCGAGACTAAGTCCCTGTCGCCCCCCCCCCTCCCGAGACCAAGTCCCTCTGCCCCCCCACCCGAGACTAAGTCCCTCTCCTCCCTCACCCGAGGCTAAGTCACTCTCCCCCCCATCCTCCCCCCCACAGAACCTTAGTCCCTCTCCCCCCTTCCCCCCTGAGACTAAGTCCGTCTCCCCACCCTCCCCCCAACCTAGACTAAATCCCTCTCCCCCTCATCCCCCCCCACCCGAGCCTAAGTCCCTCTCACCCACCCTTTCCCCCCCACCTGAGACTAAGTCCCTCTCCCCCACTCCCCCCCACCTGAGACTAAGTCCCTCTCACCCCCCTCCCCCCCACCCAAGACTAATTCACTCACCCCACCTCCTCCCCCACACGAGACTAAGTCCCTCTCCCCCCCTCCCCACCAAGACTAAGTCCCTCTCCCCACCCTCCCCGCCCACCTTAGGCTAAGTCCCTCACCCCATCCCCCCCACCACCCGAAACTAAGTCCCTCTCCCCCTCCTCCCAACCGAGACTAAGTTATTCAACCCACATCCCCCCCACCCGAGACTAAGTCCCTCTCCTCTCCCACCCGAGACTAAGTCCCTGTCCCCCACCTCCCCCGCACCCAAGACTAAGTCCCTCACCCCCCCGAGACTGTCCGTCTCCCCGCCCACCCGAGACTAAGTCCCTTCCCCCCCCACCCGAGACTAAGTCCTTCTCCCACCCCTTCACCCGAGACTAAGTCCCTCTCCCCCCACCACCCTCCCACCTGAGAATAAGTCCCTCTACGCCCCACATCCCCCACCCACCCGAGACTACGTCCCTCTCACCCCCCTCCACCACCACCCTCCCAACACTAATTCCTTTGCCCCCCCACTCCCCCCCCACCCGAGACTAAGTCCCTCTCCTCTCCCACCCGAGACTAAGTCCCTGTCCCCCACCTCCCCCCGCACCCAAGACTAAGTCCGTCACCCCCCCGAGACTGTCCGTCTCCCCGCCCACCCGAGACTAAGTCCCTTCCCCCCCCACCCGAGACTAAGTCCTTCTCCCACCCCTTCACCCGAGACTAAGTCCCTCTCCCCCCACCACCCTCCCACCTGAGAATAAGTCCCTCTACGCCCCACATCCCCCACTCTCCCGAGACTACGTCCCTCTCACCCCCCTCCACCACCACCCTCCCAACACTAATTCCTTTGCCCCCCCCACTCCCCCCCCACCCGAGACTAAGTCACTCACCCCACCTCCCCCAAAACCCGAGACTAAGTCCCTCTCCCCCCTCTCCCCCTCAACCCGAGACTAAGTCCCTCTCCCCCCCTACACGAGACTAAGTCCCTTTACAACCCCCTCCCCCCCCACCCGAGACTAAGTCCCTCTCCCCCCACTCCCCCCCTACACGAGACTAAGTCCCTCTCCCCCTCTACACGAGACTAAGTCCCTCTCCCCCCCTACACGAGACTAAGTCCCTCTCCCCCCACTCCCACCCAACCGAGACTAAGTTATTGAACCCACATCCCTCCCACCCGAGAATAAGTCCCTCTCCCCCCACTCCCACCCAACCGAGACTAAGTCCCTCTCCCCCCCTCCGAGACTAAGTCCCTCTTCCCCGACCCGCACCCAACCCGAGACTAAGTTATTGAACCCACATCCCCCCCACCCGAGAATAAGTCCCTCTCCCCCCACTACCCCCCCCATCGGAGACTAAGTCCCTCTCTCCCCCCTCCGAGACTAAGTCCCTCTCCTCTCCCACCCGAGACGAAGTCCCTGCCCATTCCCCCGATACCACCCGAGACTAAGTGTCTCTCCCCCCTTCCCCCACCACCGGAGACTAAGTCCCTCATCACCCTCCCCCCACAACCCGAGACTAAGTCCCTCACCCCGCCGAGACTGTCCCTCTCCCCCACCACCCGAGACTAAGTCCCTTTACCCCCCTCCCCCTCCCCACCCGAGACTAAGTCCCTCACCACCCTCCCCCCACAACTCGAGAATAAGTCCCTCTCCCTCGCCACCCGAGACTAAGTCCCTCTCTCACCCCACCCATCCGAGGCTAAGTCACTCTCCCCACATCCTCCACCCCCACACGAGACTTAATCGCTCTCCCCCCCCTCCCCCCCGAGCCTAAGTCCCTCTCCCCACTCTCCACCCCTACCCGAGGCTAAGTCACTCTCCCCCTCTTCCCCCCGAGCCTAAGTCCCTCTCCCCACTCTCCACCCCTACCCGAGGCTAAGTCACTCTCCCCCTCTTCCCCCGAGCCTAAGTCCCTCTCCCCACCCTCCCCCCCACCCTAGACTAAATCCCACTCCCACTCATCCCCCCCCACCCGAGCCTAAGTCCCTCTCACCCACCCTTCCCCCCCAACCTGAGACTAAGTCCCTCTCCCCTCCCCCCCACCCGAGACGAAGTCCCTCTACCCCCCTCATCCCCCACCCTCCCAAGACTAAGTCCCTCTACACCCCTCTCACCCCACCCAAGACTAAGTCCCTCTCCCCCTCCCTCCCCCACCCGAGACTGTCCCTCTCCACACCTCCCCTCCCACCTGAGACTAAGTCCCACTAACCCCCATTCCCCCACAACCCGAGACAAGTCCCGCACTCCCCCAGCCACCTGAGAATAAGTCCCTCCCCCCTCTCCCCCCCAGCCGAGACTAAGTGCCTCTCCTCCCCACTCCCACCCCCCTGAGACTAAGTCCCTCACACCCCCAGCCCCCTGAGACTAAGACCCTCACACCACCAGCCCCCCGAGACTAAGTCCCTAAAGCCCCCACCCCCCCGAGACTAAGTCCCTAACCACCCCACCCCCCCCGAGACTAAGTCCCTAAACCCAACAACCCCGCCGAGAATAAGTCCCTAAACACCCTACCCCCCCGAGACTAAGTCCCTCACACCCCCACCCCCCCGAGACTCAGTCCCTAACCCCCCGACCCCCAACCGAGACTAAGTCCCTAACATCCCCACCCACCCGAGACTAAGTCCCTTACACCCGCCCACCCGAGATTAAGTCCCACAACCCCCGAGACTAAGACCCTAAACACCCCCACCCCCCCGAGACTAAGTCCCTAACCACGCACCCACCCCCCTGAGACTAAGTACCTAACCACCCCCCCACCCACCACCGGAGACTAAGTCCCAAACGATCCCCCCAAATCCCCCCGTGACTAAGTCCCAAACCCCCCCACACCCCCCCGAGAATAAGTCCCTAAACCCCCTCCTTCCCCTACCCCCCCGAGAATAATTCCCTAACCACCCTCCACCCCCCCAGAGACATAAGGCCCTAACCACCCCCCCCACCCCCCCGAGACTAAGTCCCTAACCCCACCCCCCACCCCCCCGAGACTGTCCATAACCCCCCACCCATCCCCCCGAGACTAGGTACATAACCCCCCAACCCTCCAATCCCCCCCATGAGACTAAGACCCTAACACCCCACCCCCCCGAGACTAAGTCCCTAACCCCCCCACCCCCGTTTACTAAGTCCCTAACCCCCCCCAACCCCCCCACGAGACTAAGTCCCTAACCCTCCCAACCCCCCCACGAGACTAAGACCCTAACCCCCGCACCCCGCCGAGACTAAGTCCCTAACCCCCGCACCCCCCACCGAGACTAAGTCCCAACACCCCCATCCCCCTCCGAGACTAAGTCCCTAAACCCCCCACCCACACGAGACTAAGTCCCTAACCCCCCCACTCCCCCAAGACTAAGTCCCTAACCCCCCCACCCCCACCGAGACTAAGTCCCTAACCTACACACCCCGTCCGAGACTAAGTCCCTAAACCCCCACCCCCCGAGACTAAGTCACAAACCTCCCCACCACCGAGACTAAGCCCCTAACCCCCACCACACCCCCAAGACTAAGTCGCTAACGCCTCCCACCCCCCCGAGACTAAGTCCCTAACCCACTCCACCCCCCGAGACTAAGTCCCTAACACCCACCCCGTCGAGATTAAGTCCCTAACCACCCCCCCAACCCCCGAGACTTAGTCCCTAAACCCGGACCCACCCAGCACCCGGGACTAAGACCCTAACCACCCCTCCACCCAGAACTAAGTCCCTAAACCCCACTCCCCCAACCCCCGAGACTAAGTCCCTAACCACACACCCACCCCCCGAGACTAAGTCCCTAACCACACACCCACCCCCCGAGACTAAGTCCCTAACCACACACCCACCCCCCGAGACTAAGTTCCTAACCACACACCCACCCACCCCCCGAGACTAAGTCCCTAACCCCCTCCACCCCCTGTGACTAAGTCCCTAACACCCCCCACCACCCCCAAGACTAAGTCCCTAACCCCCCACACCCCACCCGAGACTAAGTCCCTAACCACCCTCCTTCCCCCACACCCCCGAGACTAAATCCCTAACCCCCCTCCACCCTCCCAGAGACTAAGTACATAAACCCCCCCCACACCCCCACGAGACTAAGTCCCTAACCCACCACCACCCTCCCCGAGACTAAGTCTCTAACACCCCCCAACCCCCCCGACACTGTCCCTAACAGCCCCCCAACCCCCCCGAGACATAAGGCCCTAACCCACCCCACCCCCCCGAGACTGTCCCTAACCCCCCACCCCCCACCGAGACTAAGTCCCTAACCCCACCCACCCCCCCAAGACTAATTCCCTAAACACACCACCCCCCCCAAGACTAAGTCACAAACCCCCCCCACCACCGAGACTAAGCCCCTAACCCCCCACCACACCCCCAAGACTAAGTCACTAACGCACCCCACCCCCCCGAGACTAAGTCCCTAAACCCCCACCCCCTCGAGAATAAGTCCCTAACACCCCACCCCCCCGAGACTAAGTCCCTAACCCCCCCCACCCCCCGAGACTAAGTCCCTAATGCTCCCACCCCCCTGGGACTAAGTCCCTAACCCCCCCAACGCCCCCACGAGACTTAGACCCTAACCCCACCATCCCCCCGAGACTAAGTCCCTAACCCCCGCACCCCCCACCAAGACTAAGTCCCTAACCCCACCCACCCCCTTGAGACTAAGTTCCTAACACCCCCACCCCCCCGAGACTAAGTCCCTAACCCCCCAACCCTCCCGAGAATAATTCCCTAACCCCCCCAACCCCCCGAGACTAAGTCCCTCACACCCCCACCCCCCCGAGACGAAGTCCCTAACTGCCCCACCCCCATGAGACTAAGTCCCTAACCCCCCCGCCCCCCCGAGACTAAGTCCCTAACACCCCCACCCCCCTGAGATTAAGTCCCTAACCGCCCCCCCCAACCCCCGAGACTAAGTCCCTAAACCCGCCCCCACCCACCCCCCGAGACTAAGACCCTAACCCCCCAACCCCCCCGAGACTAAGTCCCTAACACCCACTCCCCCAACACCCCCCAAGACTAAGTCCCTAAGCATGCACCCACCCCCCCCCGAGACTAAGTACCTAACCGCCCCCCCACCCACATCCGGAGGCTAAGACCCTAACGACCCCCCCAAATTCCCCGTGAATAAGTCCCTAACACCACCCACCACCCCCGAGACTAAGTCCCTAACACCCACATCCCCCACCGAGACTAAGTCACTAACCCCCCCACCCACCCGAGACTAAGTCCCTAACCCCCCCACCCACCCGAGACTAAGTCCCTAACACCCCCATCCCCCACCGAGACGAAGTCCCTAACCACACCACCCCCCGAGACAAAGTCCCTAACACCCCCACCCCCCCGAGACAAATTCCCTAACGCACCCACCCTACCGAGACAAAGTCCCTAAACCCCCCATCCCCCCCGAGACAAATTCCCTAACGCACCCACCCTACCGAGACAAAGTCCCTAAACCCCCCATCCCCCCCGAGACTAAGGCCCTAACCCCCCCACTCCCCCAAGACTAAGTCCCTAACCCCCCCACCCCCACCGAGACTAAGTCCCTAACCCACACACCCCGTCCGAGACTAAGTCCCTAACCCCCCATCTCCCTCAGACTAAGTCCCTAACACCCCCACCATCCCGAGACTAAGTCCCTAACACCCCCACCCACCCCGAGATTAAGTCCCTAACCGCCCCCCCCAACCCCCGAGACTAAGTCCCTAAATCCCCCCCTCACCCGACGCCCGAGACTAAGACCCTAACCCCCCCCACCACCCCGAGACTAAGTCTCTAACCCCCCCTCCCAAATACCCCCCGAGACTAAGTCCCTAACCACGCATCAACCCCACCCGAGACTAAGTCACTAACCGCCCGACCACCCACCCCCCGAGACAAAGTCCCTAACCACCACCCCAAAACCCCCGAGAATAATTCCCTAACTGCCCACCCCCCCGAAACTAAGTCCCTAACCACCCAACCCCCCCGAGACTAAGTCCCTAACCACCACCACCCCGCCGAGACTAAGTCCCTAACCCCCCCAACCCCCCGGGACTAAGCCCCTAACACCCCACCACCCCCCCAAGACTAAGTCACTAACGCCCCCCACCCCCCCGAGACTAAGTCCCTAACACCCCCACCCCCCGAGACTAAGTCATTAACACCCACCCCGCCGAGATTAAGTCCCTAACCACCCCCCCCAACCCCCGAGACTAAGTCCCTAATCCCGGACCAACCCAGCACCCGGGACTAAGACCCTAACCACCCCACCCCCCCGAAACTAAGTCCCTAAACCCCACTCCCCCAACCCCCCGAGACTAAGTCCCTAACCACACACCCACCCCCCCGAGAATAAGTCCCTAACACCCCACTCCCCCGAGACTAAGTCCCTAACCCCCCCCACCCCCGAGACTAAGTCCCTAATGCTCCCACCCCCCTGGGACTAAGTCCCTAACCCCCCCAACGCCCCCACGAGACTTAGACCCTAACCCCACCACCCCCCCCGAGACTAAGAACCTAACCCCCGCAACCCACCCGAGACTAAGTCCCTAACCCCTGCACCCCCCACCGAGACTAAGTCCTTAATCCCCCCCACCCCCTCCGAGACTAAGTCCCTAACCCCACCACCCCCCCGAGACTAAGTCTGTAAACCCCCCCCACACCCCCGAGACTAAGTCCCTAACACCCACATCCCCCACCGAGACTAATTCCCTAACTCCACCCACCCCCCCGAGACTAAGTCCCTAACCCCCCCCACCCCCCCGAGACTAAGTCCCTAACCCCCCCCTACCTCCCCAAGACTAAGTCCCTAACCCCCACACCCCCACCCGAGACTAATTCCCTAACCCCACCCACCCCCCTGAGACTAAGTCCCTAAACCCCCCAACCCTCCCGAGAATAATTCCCTAACCCCCCCAACCCCCCGAGACTAAGTCCCTAAACCCCCCACCCCCCCGAGACTAAGTCCCTCACACCCCCACCCCCCCGAGACTAAGTCCCTAACCCCCACACCCTCACCCGAGACTAAGTCCGTAACTGCCCCACCCCCATGAGACTAAGTCCCTAACCGCCCCCCCAACCCCCGAGACTAAGTCCCTAAACCCGGCCCATCCACCCCCCGAGACTAAGTCCCTAACCACGCACCCAGCCCCCCGAGACTAAGTACCTAACCGCCCCCCCCACCCACAGCCGGAGACTAAGACCCTAACCACCCCCCCAAATCCCCCCGTGACTGTCCCTAACACCACCCACCACCCCCGAGACTAAGTCCCTAACACCCACATCCCCCACCGAGACTAAGTCCGTAAACCACCCCACCCCTCCCGAGAGTAAGTCCCTAACACCCACATCCCCCACCGAGACTAAGTCCCTAAACCCCCCAACCCCCCCGAGAATAATTCCCTAACCCCCCCAAGCCCCCGAGACTAAGTCCCTAACCCACCCACCCACCCGAGAATAAGTCCCTAACACTCCCACCCCCCCGAGAATATTTCCCTAACCCCCCCCACCCCCCCAAGACTAAGTCCCTAACCCCCCCACCCCCCCGAGAATAAGTCCCTAACACCCCCACCCCCCCGAGACTATTTCCCTAACCCCCCCACCCCCCCGAGACTAAGTCCCTAACACACTCCCCCACCCCAAGATTAAGTCCCTAACCACTCCCCCAACCCCCGAGACTAAGTCCCTAAATCCCGCCCCCACCCACCGCCCGAGACTAAGTCCCTAAACCCCCCCACCACCCCGAGACTAAGTCTCTAACCCCCCCTCCCAAATACCCCCCGAGACTAAGTCCTTAACCACGCACCAACCCCACCCGAGACTAAGTCCCTAACCGCCCCACCACCCACCCCCCCGAGATGAAGTCCCTAACCACCACCCCAAACCCCCCCGAGAATAATTCCCTAACTGCCCACCCCCCCCGAAACTAAGTCCCTAACCACCCAACCCTCCCGAGACTAAGTCCCTAACCCCCACTCCCCCAAACCCCCCCGAGACTAAGTCACTAACCACGCACCCACCCCCCCGGAGAGTAAGTCCCTAACGACCCCCCCAGATCCCCCCGTGACTAAGTCCCTAACACCACCCACCACCCCCGAGACGAAGTCCCTAACCACCCCCACCCACCCGAGACTAAGTCCCAAACCCCCCCACACCCCACCCGAGACTAAGTCCCTAAACCCCCTCCTTCCCCCACCCCCCCGAGAATAATTCCCTAACCACTCTCCACGCCCCCAGAGACATAAGGCCCTAACCACCCCCCCACCCCCCCGAGACTATTTCCCTAACCCCACCCCCCCCACCCCACCGAGACTGTCCCTAACCCCCCATCCACCCCCCGGAGACTAAGTCCCTAAACCCCCCTCTCCCAACCCCCGGAGACTAAGTCCCTAATCACACACCCACCCCCCCCGAGACTAAGTTCCTAACCGCCACCCACCCAGCCACCGAGACGAAGTCCCTAACCGCCACTCCATAACCCCCTGAGAATAATTCCCTAACTGCCCACCCCCCCGAGACTAAGTCCCTAACCACCCAACCCTCCCGAGACTAAGTCCCTAACCCCCCCCACCACCCCGAGACTAAGTCGCTAACGCCCCACACCAGCCAGAGACTAAGTCCCTAAACACCTCCACCCCCCATGACTAAGTCCCTAACCATCCCACCCCCCCGAGACTAAGTCCCTAACGATCCCCACAAATCCCCCCGTGACTAAGTCCCTAACACACACCCCCACCCCCCAAAACTTAGTCCCTAACCCCCCCCACACCCTCTCAAGACTAAGTCTATAACCCTCCCCACCCCCCCGAGACTAAGTCCCTAAACCCCCCCCACACCCCCGAGACTAAGTCCCTTACACCCCCCCACCCACCCGAGACTAAGTCCCTAACCCCCCCCACCCCCCTGAGACTAAGTCCCTAACCCCCACCCAACCCCCTCGAGACTAAGTCCCTAACACCCACCCCCATCCCCCTGAGACTAAGTACCTAACCACCCCACCCCCCCCGAGAATAAGTCCCTAACCCCACCCCACCACCAGCACCCCTGAGATTAAGTCCCTAACCCACCCCCAACCACCCGAGACTAAGTCCCTAAACCCCCACACCCCCAAGACTAAGTCCCTTACACCCCCCCCACACCCCCCGAGATTAAGTCCCTAACCCCCACCCAACCCCCCCGAGACTAAGTCCCTAACCCCACCCCACCACCAGTACCCCTGAGATTAAGTCCCTAATCCACCCCCACCCCCCCGAGACTAAGTCCTTAACCCCCCACACCCCTGAGACTAAGTTCCTAAACCCACCCATGCCCCCGAGACTAAGTCCCTAACAGTCCTCCCCCCACACCCACCGGAGACTAAATCCCTAACCCCACCCCCAACCCACCACCCCCGAGACTAAGTCACTAACACCCCCCCACACACCCCCCGAGACTAAGTCCTAACAACCCTCCACCACCCCCCGAGACTATGTCCCTAACCCAACCACCCCCCGAGACTAAGTCCCTAATCCCGCCCCAAACCCCCCGAGACTAAGACCCTAACCCTCCCCCCCCACCCCCCCAAGACTATGTCCCTAACCCCACCCCACTCCCCTGAGACAAATTCCCTAAACCCCCCAAACCCCCCCGAGACCGTCCCTAACCCCCCCTGCACACCACCGAGACCAAGACCCTAACGCCCCCCCACCACCCCGAGACCAAGTCCCTAACCCCCCCCACCACCCCGAGACCAAGTCCCTAACCCAACCCCCACCCCCTTAAGACCAAGTCCCAAACATCCCCCGCACCACCCCCGAGACTAAGTCCCTAACACACCCCCACCCACCGAAACTTAGTCCCTAACCCACCACACACCCTCTCAAGACTGAGTCCCTAACCCTTCCCACCCCGCTTAGACGAAGTCCCTAACACCCCCCACACCACCCCGGGACTGTCCCTAAACCCCCCCCCAACCCCCCGAGACTGTCCCTAACCCCCCCCACCCCCCCGAGACTAAGTCCCTAACCAGCCCCACCCCCCCGAGACTGTCCCTAAACCTCCCCCCAAACCCCCCGAGACTAAGTCCCTAACACTCCCCACCCCCCCGAAACTAAGTCCCTAACAGCCCCCACCACCCCCCCGAGACTAAGTCACTAATACCCCAGACCCCCCGAGACTGTCCCTAACCAAACCCGAGACTGTACCTAACACCCCAACCCCCCGAGAATAAGTCCCTAGCCCCCCCACCCCCCCGAGACTAAGTCCCTAAACCCCCCCGAGACTGTCCCTAACCCCCCCCACACACACCCGAGACTAAGTCCCTAACCCCCCACCCCCCCGAGAATAAGTCCCTAACCAGCACCCCTGAGATTAAGTCCCTAACCCACCCCCCAAACCCCCGAGACTAAGTCCCTTACACCCCTCCCCACCCACCCGAGACTAAGTCCCTAACCCCCCCACACCCCCCGAGACTGTCCCTAACACCCCCCACCACCACCCCGAGACTAAGTCACTAACCCCCCCCAGCCCCCCCGAGACTGCCCCTAACCCCCCACACCCCCCCAAGACTAAGTCCCTAACACCCCCCACCCCCCCGAGGCTAAGTCCCTAACCCCCCCGAGACTAAGTCCCTAAACCACCTCCCACTCCTGAGACTAATTCCCAACCCCCCCCCACCCCCCCGAGGCTAAGTCCCTAAACTCCCCCGAGACTAAGTCCCTAAACACCCCCCACCTCCCCGATACAAAGTCCCTAAGTACCCCCCCACCCCCCCGAGACTAAGTCCCTAACCTACCCCCCACCCCCCCTGAGATTAAGTCCTTACACCCCCCCACCACCCCCGAGACTAGGTCCCTAACCCCCCCACCAACCCCCCCAAGACTAAGTCCCTAAACCCCCCCCACACCCCCGAGACTAAGTCCCTTACACCCCCCCCACCCACCCTAGACTAAGTCCCTAACACCCCTCCACACCCCGCCGAGACTAAGTCCCTAACCCCCACCCCACAACCCGACTAAGTCCCTAACTCACCCCGCCACGCCCCCCCGAGACTAAGTCCCTAACCCCCCCCAAACCCCCCGAGACTAAGTCCCTAACCCCCCCACCCCCCCCGAGACTAAGTCCCTGACTCCCAGCCAACCCCCCCGAGACTAAGTCCCTAAACCCACCCATGCCCCCGAGACTAAGTCCCTAACACCCCCCCCCACCCCATCCCCGAGACTGTCACTAACACCCCAGACCCCCCGAGACTGTCCTTAACCAAACCCGAGACTATACCTAACAACCCCACCCCCCCGAGACAAAGTCCCTAACACCCCCTCAAACCCCCCCGAGACCGTCCCTAACCCCTCCTGCACACCACCGAGACCAAGACCCTAACGCCCCCCCACCCCCCCCAAGACCAAGTCCCTAACCCCCCCACCCCACCGAGACTAAGTCCCTAAACCCACCCACCCCACTGAGACTAAGTCCCTAAACCCACCCACCCCACCGAGACTAAGTCCCTAAACCCACCCACGCACCCCCCGAGACTAAGTCCCTAAACCCCTCCACCACCTCCGCAAGACTAAGTCACTAACCCCCCACAGCACCCCTGAGACTGTCCCTATCCCCCCCACCCCCCCAAGACTAAGTCCCTAACACCCCCCACCCCCCCGAGGCTAAGTCCCTAAACCCCCCCGAGACTAAGTCCCAAAACCACCCACCACTCCTGAGACTAATTCCCAACCCCCCCCACCCCCCTGAGACTAAGTCCCTAAACACCCCCCACCTCCACGATACAAAGTCCCTAAGTACCCCCCCCCACCCCCCCGAGACTAAGTCCCTAACCTACCCCACAACCCCCCCCGAGACTAAGTCCTTACACCCCCCCACCACCCCCGAGAGTAAGTCCCTAACCCCCCCACCAACTCCCCCGAGACTAAGTCCCTAAACCCCCCCCCACACCCCGAGACTAAGTCCCTTACACCCTCCCCACCCCCCGAGACTAAGTCCCTAACTCACCCCGCCACGCCCCCCGAGACTAAGTCCCTAACCCCCCCCTCCAACCCCCCCGATACAAAGTCCCTAACCCCCCCACCTCCCCGAGACTAAGTCCCTAACTCACCCCGCCACGCCCCCCGAGACTAAGTCCCTAACCCCCCCCACCGAGACTAAGTCCCTAACACCCCTCCACACCCCCCGAGACAAAGTCCCTAACCCCCCCTCCAAACCCCCCGAGACTGTCCCTAACCCCCCCACCCCCCCGAGACTAAGTCCGTGACCCCCAGCCAACCTCCCCGAGACTAAGTCCCTAACCCCACCCCACCACCAGCACCCCTGAGATTAAGTCCCTAACCCACCCCCAACCACCCGAGACTAAGTCCCTAACCCCCCCCCACCCCCCTGAGACTAAGTACCTAAATCCACCCATGCCCCCGAGACAAAGTCCCTAACCCCCCCTCAAACCCCCCCGAGACCGTCCCTAACCCCTCCTGCACACCACCGAGACCAAGACCCTAACGCCCCCCCATCCCCCCGAGACCAAGTCCCTAAACCCACCCAACCCCCCCCGAGACTAAGTCCCTAAACCCCTCCACCACCTCCGCAAGACTAAGTCACTAACACCCCCCAGCACCGCTGAGACTGTCCCTATCCTCCCCACCCCCCCCAAGACTAAGTCCCTAACATCCCCCACCCCCCCGAGGCTGTCCCTAAACCCCCCCCGAGACTAAGTCCCAAAACCACCCCCCCACTCCTGAGACTAATTCCCAACCCCCCCCACCCCCCCGAGACTAAGTCCCTAAACACCCCCCACCTCCACGATACAAAGTCCCTAAGTACCCCCCCCACCCCCCCCGAGACTAAGTCCCTTACCTACCCCCCACCCCCCCCGAGACTAAGTCCCTAAACCCCCCACCAACCCCCCGAGACTAAGTCCCTAACTCACCCCCGCCATGCCCCCCCGAGACTAAGTCCCTAACCCCCCCCTCCAAACCCCCGATACAAAGTCCCTAACCCCCCCACCTCCCCGAGACTAAGTCCCTAACCACCCCACCCCCCCCAAGACTAAGTCCCTAACACCCCTCCACACCCACGACTAAGTACCTAACTCACCCCGCCACGCCACCCGAGACTAAGTCCCTAACCCCCCCCTCCAACCCCCCCCTGAGACTGTCCCTAACCCCCCCACCCCCCCCGAGACTAAGTCAGTGACCCCCAGCCAACCTCCCCGAGACTAAGTCCCTAACCCCACCCCACCACCAGCACCCCTGAGATTAAGTCCCTAACCCACCCCCAACCCCCCGAGACTAAGTCCCTAACCCACCCCCACCCCCCCCCCGAGACTAAGTACCTAAATCCACCCATGCCCCCGAGACTAAGTCCCAAACCCCGCCCCCCCCACACCCACCGGAGACTAAGTCCCTAACCCACCCCCACACAGCCACCCCCCCCCCACCCCCACCGAGACTGTCCCTAAACCCACCCCACACCCACCACCCCGCGAGACTAAGTCCCTAACACCCCCCACACACCCCCCTGAGACTAAGTCCTAACAACCCTCCACCCCCCCCGAGACTATGTCCCCTAACCACCCCCATCAACCCCGAGACTAAGTCCGTAAACCCCCCACACCCCCCCCGAGACAAAGTCCCTAACCCCCCCTCAAACCCCCCCGAGACCGTCCCTAACACCCCCTGCACACCACCGAGACCAGGACCCTCACGCCCCCCCAACTCCGCGAGACTAAGTCCCTAACACATCCCCATACCCCCGAAACTTAGTCCCTAACCCCCCAACACCCTCTCGAGACTAATTCCCTTACTCCCCCCCACCCACCCCGAGACTAAGTCCCTAACCCGCCCCACCCCCCCGAGACTAAGTCCCTAAACCCCCCCACCCCATCGAGACTAAGTCCCTAAACCCACCCACCCCACCGAGACTAAGTCCCTAAACCCCTCCACCACCTCCCCAAGACTAAGTCCCTAACACCCCCCACCCCCCTGAGGCTAAGTCCCTAAACCACCCCCCACTCCTGAGACTAATTCCCAACCCCCTCCACCCCCCCATGAGACTAAGTCCCTAACACCCCCCACCCACCCTGAGACCAAGTCCCTAACCCCCCCAACACCCCCCAAGACCGAGTCCCTAACACCCCCCGCACCACCCCCGAGACCAAGTCCCGAACCCCCAACCACCACCCCCGAGACAAAGTCCCTAACCCCCCCCACAACACCCCCCCCCGAGACGAAGTCCCTAGCACATCCCCACACCCCCCGAAATTTAGACCTTAACCCCCCCGACACCCTCTCGAGACTAAGTCCCTTACTCCCCCC